>SNQJ01S0014629.1:10352-27588 GCA_010110895.2 Picea sitchensis
ATACTCTACATTGCTAAGGGACGAATCCAAAGGCAATCGTGAAGCCAATGGTTAGCCACTGGTGATATATTGATCATACATGTTGGGGGTGGAAACACTATTAGGACTAGGTGACGTAGTACAAAGATTGTGGGTGAGTCAATCCTGAACCTAAGGAGGAAGTGTCACAATCACATCAATGCACTCAAGGCACAATTCCAAGATTATTTGACACTATTGGGGATTCTATAGAATCACCTCAATCCGTTCCTTAATGAAACAAGTATTATAAGCCGAGTGAGTATCTTCCTTGGTGTTCATTTGAGTATTGGGAGGGTCCAGACTCATTTGTTCATGCCTATCAGACGATTTTTCAGCCCCTACAGAGAGTAGGGACTTGGGATAAGTGTCGAGAGGGATATGAACCTACGAAATATGGACAATGGATGGTATGGGGATAGTGTTCCCTGGAGTCATCGTGAAAGGGGCACTGGAGGTGGGTGTAGTAGTGTCGATATGATGGTGAGGGGATGATGGAGTGGATGATGGGGCATCTGCAATTGAACTAGGTGGTTGGCTGGTAAGTTCTTCGATGATAGAGGTGGGATGGGTTTGGATTGGTGGATCATCGATAATAGTGATGATGGGAATGGAAGAGGGAAAGGGGGTAGTGGTGTGGGTTAGAGGTGGAAGGGAAGAAAGAGGAATGGCCCCAATGATAATGGCATTGGAAGTATACTAGGATGGAGAATCACTGTGTGGTTTCTTCATAGAAAAAGTGGAAGAAAGGACCTCACGCAATTGCTTACCTGAGATAGTGGCATTGTCTGGGATGGAGGAGAATGGGATATGAACTGAACTCTAGGTAGTGTTTCCTCTTCACCTTCATATTCCCTTTCATATGAACTTGAAGGCATCTAATCTCTCTTTGTTGAAGATCCAGATTATTTTTGAAACGAAATAAAACAAAGAAATTAAAATGAAATACTCATGAAAATTTCCAGAAACAGAGAAATACAACAATACTGATTTCTATTAATGAAAGAATTGTAAAGAGACTGTAAAAATACATAGTGCAAGACTCGCTAGAATGGTGGTAGCTTTCTCTCTGAGAAGAGATGCGACGAATACACTCATTCACAAGAATATAATTACAATGAGGCTCCAAAGGCCTTTTTATGATAAACATGAATGCCAAAACCATATACATCCAAAAACCTAACCCTAGGAGATGAAACGCCAAAAGTCATGTGGGCCCCGTTTGGGTAAGTTAGTACATTAACTTCCAAGGGTCGTAAATTTTGCATACGATCTTCATTTTAGGTGCGTGATAGCCTGTTGGAAAGTTATTTTCTAGAGCTACACATTATGCCATTAAACTTTGACTTCATCTACAATTTCACTGTGGCATGCCAAAAAAACATTGTTTAGGGCCCCAAAACAACTCTGGAAGTACAAAAAGATGTGCTGACATGAAAACATACAAAATAATTTAGTTGGATTAGGTGGGAGGCCACCAGTATCCACCTAGAATATGTGTAGGGCTTCAGACAACCCTATAAGTGTAGAACCCACAATTACAAAGAAGTACAGAAGAACATGTTGAACTAAAAACTCACAAGAGGAGCCAGTTGGAATAGGTGGGTGGCCACCAATATCCACCTGGATCAGTCCTCCTCCCTTAGGAAGCAATCGTCTCCATTACGTTGAGTGCCCAAGGAAGAGGGGAAAGTGTTTTCTGAAGTTGAATCTTTGTGAGTTGCATGCCTTGTTGGAGAAGCTTCGTTGCTTGGCCTGTGGGAGTGTGTCACAAACCTGTTGCTCGTTGGGTGGAATCCGTTCCACCAATATGTTGTCTCTAGATTTGATGGGGCATTGTATAGGCGCCATTGTAGGTGAAGAAAAAATATCCTCTTTCCCTTCAAAATTTCTGCTGGATAGAAGGTGTTGAGGCTGCAGTGGTTGTAGTGGCCTTTTGTGCATCCTTTGAACAGACTGTGAAGAGGATGAATTTTGCGGTATGAGAGATTACTTTGTGACATTTTTTTGGTGGAATAGTAGTTGGAGCTACCTATGGTATCCAATAGAGCTGAACCCCCAGAGTAATAATAACACTATGGGGTCGAGACTCATAAACATCATGTCATTTCCACATCTATGGTTGGCCTAAAACAACATCAAAAAAATCAAGAGGGGAAACATCACACACTGCCTCATCCTTGAAGGGTTGGATGCCATAGGACATACAACATTGTTGGTTGACACATAGATCTCATCCCTGGTGAAGCCACCCGATGTTGTATGGCTGCGGGTGTGGTGTTGTCGACAACCCCAACTGTTTGATGACCTCATATGATATGAGGTTATTCTGGTTGTCATTATCAACAATGAAATGCAATGGGGTCCCCTTCACCCACATCTGTGAATAGAAGAGGTTCTCCTCTTCTTAAGGATATACTAGTTCTTCTGGTTGAATTATTTTGGTCACAATAGTAGCAGTGGGGTGTACGTCGATGATCTGTCTATTTTCAATATTTTCAAGATTAGATTTTGAATCAGGGTTCGGCTCCTTGTCTTTGAACTCGATCACCAATGATTGTTTTGAGCGACATTTATCGGTGTTGTGCCAGGCGATTTTGTGGAATTCACACCACTTCCCAGTGTCATTCTTCATCTTTCCTCTACCTTCTTGTCCCATGTATTGGATTGGTTGTCTATAGGTTGTTGGTTAGGGTCTTCTTTACCATGCTGTGGTTGTTTCATATTTGTAGACCCGAATTCGCATTTTTTTTGGTGTCTAAATTTCTTCTTGATTTTGACAACATATATATAGGTAGCTCCCAATGATGATATGTTTAGGAAATCCATTTCGGTTTGGATGTACCTATGTAGAGCCCCATGGTATTTTAGAATCAGATAGCAGTCAGAGTCTTTGATACCCATCTTAGTGTGCAATGTATGGAAAGTATTTGTGAACTATGGCACTACTTGGCTCTTCTCTTGCCGTAGTGTAGTCCATCTCATGTACTGATCTTCATAGTTATCAACATGATAGTATTCTTCTTTGAATGCATCCAAAAAAAAATCCCAAGTGGGCTCGACCCCATATATTCCAAATTCCTCTATGGAAATTTTCTCCTAGAAAGTTTCCCACCAATGTTTGACATGGGGGAGAGCCTTGAGGAGTGCGAAGGTGATATTTTCCCTATCGAAATTTTTTTGAACAGAGAAATAACCTTCTAATATATTTAACCATTTTTCTAGGGCATCCACATCTATCTGACCTTCAAATATGGGAATATCAAAATTAACTTGTACCTTGAAGGGAGAGGTTCCTAAAAAATGGCCACTTAATGAAGATGTGCTTGTTTCTATCAGTAGGCGTTGATGGATGTGTGCAAAATTCTCCCTTATTTCATCCCTCTGTCATGCGAGAGCTTTCACAGGAAACAGGTTAATAGAATATCCTGCTCCATTGTTTTTCTTTTCTCCCGCCATCGAGGGTTTCTTGGGCGTGCAGGAGTGATTTACCTCAAGAGAGACAAGCTCGATACCATACTGGCTATACTCAAACCTCGTCGGGGACATACGTTGAAAAATAATCAGGAGCGGCTCACTCTGATACCACTGATTCATATTATTTTTGGAACGAAATGAAGCCTAGAAATTACAATGAAATACTCATGAAAATTACCAAAAATGGAGAAATACAACAATACTTGATTTCTATTAATGAAAGAATTGTAAAGAGACTGTAAAAATAAAGAGTGCAAGACTCATTAGAATGGTGGCAGCTTTATCTACGAGAAGAGATGTGAACTACGCTCATTCACAAGAAGATAATTAAAATGAGTCTCTAAAGGAATTTTTATGATAAACATGAATGCCAAAACCCTAGACATCCAAAAACCTAACCCTAGGAGATGAAACACCAAAATTCATGTGGGCCCCATTTGGATAAGTTAGTACTTTAACTTCCCAGTGTCGTAACTTTTGCATACGATCTCCGTTTTAGGCGCGTGATAGCTCATTGGAAAGGTCTTTTTGAGAGTTATGCATTATGCTGTCAAAATTTCACTTAGTCTATAGTTTGATTGTGGCATGCAAAAAAAAATATTTTAGGGCCCCAAAACGACCATGGAAATACAGAAAGATGTGCTGACATAAAAACATACAAAATAAGCCAGTTGGATTAGGTGAGATGCCACCAATATCCACCTGGAATATGTGTAGGGCTCAGACAACCCCAAAAGTGTAGAACCCACTATTAAAAAGAAGTACAGAAGAACATGTTGAACTAAAAACTAAAAAGAGGAGCCAATTGGAATATGTGCATGGCCACCAATATCCACTTGGATCAGTTGAGCTAGGGCTTGCACAAGTCATTTGCACATGAGCTAATCGTTGTGAGATAGGAGGCATCGAATAGGTAATACCTGATCTTTTATTCTCCTTTGTAACTCCCTGAATTCCTTGTTCAAGAGGGACTCATCTAGGTAGAACGACAGAGGAGGAGTGTGAACAATGGATGGAGCCGCACCTAAAGGCCTCACAAAATTGAAGTCATGGTTCATACCAAACCAATTGTTATGGGTGTGTTGGTTGAGTAGAGCCTATGAAATCATTGGGCATTGTGTGGCAGAAATGAAGTCATTGTGCCATTGCAAAAATGTAGAGTTGTAGTCGGTTGAGTGGGTGACAATAGTGCGACTGTACTAGGGGTCAAAGAGCTTGGCGATATGACTATCAGGAGCATGAGAGAGGCTTCAAAATTAAAGCAGATACCACTTCCACATAGCAAACGCGACCAACAAATAGCCATAGATGAACTATGTGGCTCGATCATGCACATCAACATAGGCCTACAACATCTTTGTGAGCAGGTATTTACACCAGTTCAAAGGTGCGCCATTTTTACGAAACTCGAACACGACTATGACGTCCAATGTGCACTCGCCTAGCGATTAGTTCTTCATGACCTTGCCGACAATGATATAGCAGGAACAATGGAACTACTCATCATTGATGGGTTCAATCTGTGCTCCACAACCTCCTCTTTGTGTGGAATACTTGTCATATAAATTGATCTCACCCATCTTCCAGTCGTGCTTCCTTGAGCCTTGTAAGCCTTGTGTTACAACTCACCCTTCCATGGATAGACCAGTCAACTTGTGAATTTATTCTACATGGATGGGGTAGGATTTTTCTAGCTATAAAGTCCCATTGTGTACTTTTCTGATAAGAAACCTGATACATTGGAGACTTCTGTAGTAGTGTCAAACACCGATAAGTCATGCAATTTCATTAAGGTAGTGTCCAGGAGGGGTATGAAAAACGATTTCCAGTCCTATCGTAATTTATCATTTGGTAGGGTCGATCTATCCATGAATGTATAGATATCCATATGTGGGTACTGTGATGCATCGACGAGATCGTCGAGCAACCAAGTTTTCTCGAAATTCCCATGGATATCGCCCAAAACTTCGACCCGTGGATCAATAAACTTTGTTGGGGAAACAATTTTGGGAATGGACCCCCGAACATAATTGTGAACCATGCTAGCATACCTACCTTGGTAAGTGAATACTATTGGTGTACAAAAGCACAGGTGCGGGCTCAGAGAATGCTTTGGGGGCTCCAAGACTAGATATGCAACTAACTTGGAGAAAACACAATAACATTGAGTATTTGGGAAAATATGAGTTTATATACAACATATGAAAGGTGATGTGAATATCATGCATTAAAATATATAGCGTGGAGGTAATGCGGTGTTAATGTTGGATGTGCCCATTGAACGTGGAAAACTATAAGAGCAATTTGGTCAATTAAGAGCATAAGTGAGAACTCGGTGGTGGGACAGTCGATTAACCATAAAAGTAAATAACACACCATGAATTAGTAGGAAATGTATTAACATTTGTTGGGATTTAAGTGACTCTGAAGGGTAATGATGGGATGGTGACCAAAACGACACCAATGGTAGTTAACAAATGAAGTGACAACAACACGACACAAATTTCCAACTTGAAAGTTACTAAATATGAACGAATTTAATTTAGACCTCCCCAACCACAAAGGTGATATCCGAGATGGAAAAATTGACAATGAAAACTAGATTCTACGACAAGTGATAGTTAGACACATCACCATTTTATTGATATAAAAGGGAAACAACCAAACAATTGAAATCCTACCTACAAAATTCACTCTTGGTGATAGGAGCGTTGTGTAATTTCTCGTACCAAGTAGAAATGTAGGGCTTCATGCATGCGCCATTCACCCATCCTGGATGAAGAATACCATCAAGTTGTGCTAATTTGATAGCTCTAGAGTCTCGAATTTTCGCAACTATGAAGGGTCCAAGACAATTCATATGTAGTTTCCCGGTATTCTTTTGGTACTTACTGTCATATAACATGACTTGATCACCTTGTGAAAAATTCTTATTATTAATGTGCCTGTCATGCCAAGCCTTTTTCCTAGAATTCTCCTTCGTTTGATGAAAATATAATAAGAATCTGGATTCCTCGAGTTCCATCATTTCTGCAACCCTTTTTGCAGTTGATTCATCGTTTGTCATCTGAGTGACTTGTGAAATATATAAAATTGGAGTGATGAACTCAGCGGGAACAACTGCTTCTCGGCCATAAACTAGTTGGAATGGAGTATACTTATGTAGTTTCTTTGTAGTAGTACTACTGTAATCTCATAATACTGCTGGAAATCTTTCATCCCAATCATCTCGATTAACACAACAACCTTTAGTTAATCCCCTCTCTAGTTGTTTTTTAAACACCTCCAATGTACCATTGGCTTGTGAATGACCTAGACTGCTCTTGTGGTGTTGAATGAGAAATTTCCGAGTAAGAGTAGCAATAGTCTCACTGATAAAGTGGGCTCCTTGATTTCTAGTTAAACTTTGAGGACACCCAAATCTAGTGATGATGTTCTCAAAGATGAATCGAGTTGTTGTATCAGTAGAACAATCCCACACAACTTTTGATTCATCCCAATGAGTTAAGTAATCAATTGCGATGATGATGTATCTATCCTTTGAGTGTTTAGCTGGTGGATTAATAGGACTGATGAATTCTACGCCCCACCTCTCAAATGCTTGCAATGCATGAACAAGGTGTAGTGGAAACTCATCCCTGCACGACAGATTGCCAACCCGCTGATAGAATTCACATGTTTTGGCATAATGTTTGGCATTCTTGAATACAATTGGCCACCATAATACTTCCTATAATATTTTCTGTGTTGTTTCCTTACCTCCTACATGGCCTCCCGTAACTCCACTATGACACTCTCACAAGATATCCAATATTTCATGGTAAAGTACATATCATCTGAGGATATTGTCCAGTCCCAACTTGTATAGCTGACCTGAAATCAACAGATAGTCTATTGCATGAACCACTAGGTGTCTCTTTTGAGTCACAGAATAACCTTAAGGGAAAACACTCATGCTCAGAAATAAGTCAATGTCAGACAAGTAATCAAGAATAGCTTCAACTTTGAAAATATTTGCATTGGGGAGTTGGTCATCTACACCTCTGCCACTTTCTCTTGACTCTAGTCTAGACAAATGGTCGGGGGCCACATTTAATTTACCTGGCTTAACAATGACCTTAAAATAAAACTCCTGAAACAACAACAACCATCTACAAATTCTACCTTCTAACACATGATTATTAACCAAATATTTCAAAGCAGAATGATCGGTAAATAATTTAAAATGGCCTCCTAAGAAATAATGTCTAAACTTTTTTCAAAGCATAAACCATATCCATACCTTCCCTTTCAATGATAGTGTAGTTGCATTCATACCGAGAAAGCTTCCTGCTAGAAAAGTATGGTCCAATGTTTACCACAACTATTTCACTCATAGGTGGAGGAATATTTAGTATCACAACAACCTTTGCAATATCAACCAACACTCCTTCCTTGCATACTATATGTCCTAGCAAATTTCCAAATGGTACAAAAAAACACACTTCTTCAGGTTTAAAGAAATCTGTAGCTATCTGCAATGATCAAACATCAATTGTAGTACAACTATGTGATCCTTCAATAGTATATACATTGTTCAATCATCCATATACGATTCAATAAATTTATGAATAATGTTGCGAAATGCAGCAATAACTATGTGAGAGAAAAAAATTGGGGTTTTCTTTAGCCCAAAAGGCATAACATTATAAGCGAAAGAACCCCATTCTGTAGTGAAGGTAGTATTTCTTTTATCCTCTTCCACAATTCTAACGTGATGGTAACCTAAAAATCCATCTGTAAAAGAATAGGCTTCATTACCTGCTACTTGATCAAGGACCTCATCACTAAAAGGAGATGGAAAAGGGTCATGTACACAAGTTGAGTTCAGGCTCATGTAGTCCACATAGACTCTTATATCATCAATACCCTTCTTTCTTTGGATTACAATAGGATTGATCCACTCAACCTCATCCAAAGGGAAAATTAGCTTGACTGCTAACATTCGATAAATTTATTTCTTAACCTTCTCCTTAAAACACAGATTTAGACGATACAATATGTGTTTAACCGACTTAGCCTCAAGTTTTAATTCAATCCACATTTCTCCTAAATTTCCCTTAATCCATTTCATTTATGAAAAAATCTTGGGGAAGAGGTCCTTGTACTCCCAAAACAGAGCATGTATCTTTGTCATGGTTTGCTCATCCCAATAGTCACCTATGGATGCCATCTTAAGATTCTCCTCACTCCCTATATTTACTTTTTTCAACTTCAGGGGTTGGGTGTATAAGGTGTTGGTATCACCTGATATGGTATCTTTGACTTCTTTGGTACCTATGGATTCTTGAAAAGTTAAGTGTCTAAGATCTTACAGCTCCTCATGGTCTCCCAGGTCCTTATCAACTTTACAACAAGCTAGAGGCATTCCTACGGGGGATGGATAAAATCTATACTCAAGAAAATGTTCCTTCTCAGGACAGACTGCAAGTGGTTGTTTGGGCTTGAATTTAGTATTAAACATAATTATCTTGATTAATTGCAACACAACTGTAATTTTAGGAGTCTTACCAGAGAACGCTAAAGCATGGAAGAATTGATTTTGAAGTGTCTTCCAACATATTGTTTTTCTTCTTATACTCTCATGCATGTACCAATATTTGGGAATTACTCTCAGAGAATGAAAGAAGTGATGTGTCCATAGGGAGGGTGGAAGTTGTGTATCTTTACACACTTGTAAACAATGCTCAATGTGTGAAACATGGTTAGAATTACCATCATATATCCCCAAGGATAGCAGTTGACTGTTCTACTTCCAATCTTGTCCCAACTGCAATATATATGTTAGTGGAAGGAATCGATGTTGCATAGAGAGCTTGACTTCATACCAAGTGGATAGAGTTTATTTTTTAGTAGCCCACCACCTGGTTGGAGAATATTTCAGGGCTAGGTCAAGTGTTGAGAGTCTATGTTCTACTAGAACCCTATCCTCCATGTCTGTTACATAATATTTCCCCCACAAACAAGTGAAATCTCCCTTATATATATAGACCCCTACTATCCAAGACAAAAAAACAAACAAATGGACAATAAGATTCCTTTAGATCTATTATTTATTTCTATAGGAAAATAAGATAGAAGAAAGAAGTGTGACTTACTCCTTTTCAATAACTGTCATCTCCGATATTCAATCTTTTGTCTTGTTGTCCAAGCTTCTATCACGATGAAGAAAGTCTACAAGGAACACAACAACACCTTCTATTCCTACAATATATCATTAGACAAGAGCATATATATCTATATAGACATATATGTATGAAGAACAATATGAAAGAAATAGGTCGAGTTATATTAATGGAGAAACATGGTGAAGTACTTACAAACCAATCGTTCACATTGCAGTAGATCCTCCAAGCTCTCGAGTCCATCCCTTGCATGAATGTCTCAAGATCAAAGTGATGATTCTTTGATGGATTTCTTCCTCCAAGATCAAAGGTTTGACACTCTGAAATCCTTTCTCCCCCATTTCACCTTGGAATGCACTCATTATATAGGAGTTGGAGGCTTAACCACCATGGAGGATTTTAAGAAATGGTTGAGGATTTTGCTCCATAAGTTCATATTTTATCCTAATATGGAGTCATGAGATATAATTCAACTGAAACAAACCTCATATCCTCAGAGATATTCCTTATAAAAAGGTGTGTTAGTTATAACTCCCTCTAACCATTTTAACGCTCCCCCAGTATTGAGCACAAAGTGTTGTCAATGCTCCCTGTACATGGGTAGGGAAGTGTCGATAAGATTTTAGCGCTCCCTATACATGGGCAAGGGAGTGTTGACCTTAAAAAATGGTCAAAATGTCAAGGTAAAAAGCAATTTTTCGACCTTCTCATGATGCTTTTTTCTCCTCCACATTAATTAGGGATTATGAAAGATTTTCTTCCATGGTGTCAAAGTTGTGACACTTAATAAAGTGCATGTGACACTTAGTAAGGTGCATACGACACTTGATAAAGTGCATGTGACACTTAGTAAGGTGCATACGACACTTTACAACACTTGTGGCACTTAGGTGTATAATAGATACAACACTTAAGTGTGACATTTTGGTGTGTAATAGATGCCCCCTAAAGTGTGAGGTCAGAGGAGAAACTGATGGCCGAAACAATTTACAAAATATTAAAGCAAGGGAGTTGGAGTAGGAGAGCCTTATGGAAGCTGCAAAAAAACATCAAACAACATATATGTATCATCCCCGAGGAAGGCATACCTATGGTTGGAATAAAAAGACTCAAAGCATGGTCATCGACCAGTACACTGTGGATCCATGAAAGCATTGACTAAGGATATGGCCATTAAACATACAATGTGGATCCATACCTCCATGACTTGATTAACTCATAGCCATGAAAGAATACACAGTGGAACTACGATATGACAAAACAACATAGCCATGGACCAATACAAAGTGGATCTATGTGACAATATATATATCAGTAAGATTGCCAATATGGTGGTTATACTGGAATATTCCACATATTCAAATGATCTCTAATGCAGCCTGGGAAAAACATATAACAGAGTGAGCACCCAATCCATGGTCTTCATCCTAATCTGAAAATAGTACGAATCTAGTCATGTGAATAGATTTCCTAATGTCGAACATGGTAGAAACCACTTGATTATCGATCATTGATGCATATTGTTAAAAAGTGCAAAGGACATCACCAATGATGAAAATGACTCCCAAGGTACGCTAGTACATTCAACCGAATGTGTATAAATGAGATGAAGTCGAACATCCGTTGAATCATTCGATTAGAGGCCAATAGTGTAAACCTACTTTTGAAAGAGAGGAAACCTGCCATTGAGGCATGCAAACTCCAAGGTACTAATTGGTTTATAAGTCTAATTCTCAGATAATGTGTTGAATTCGATAGGAAGAAACTCGTCGAAGGAGGGACATGATGTTTCCCCCATCATCAACATGAAACTAACAACAGAAAGTGATGTAAGTTGGTGGATTAAATGAGTATGGACTGACAGGAGTATGGAAGCTGGTAATACTACAAAATGGTTGGTTTGAGGTGAAACTTCACTTGAACATTGTGAGGCATGAAAAATGACTTGGAAACATTGAATCAATTGAGAGATAGACCAAAACATAGTGTAACAATCATCGGGGCATGAGGAATCATGGGATTGGCATGACTCAGAGACAGGTAGATTACCCAACTGTAAGAAGAGACGCAAACATGTTCCATGTTCAAGGGAGAGAAAAAACAATTGCCATGATGGTTTCCAAAAACTTGACCCACTTCCTTCAATTTTTCCCCCACCATGATTAGTGAGTACCTCTTTTTTTTTAACGATCTTGAGGAGGATAACAAATGCTCGGTATAGCTCATATTCGATGAGTCCCTCATCATATGTTTAACAAACCTGAAGAAGGAGAGGTTAGGGCCCATATGGGTACTTCAATGCATGTTTTACGAGCCCAAAGAAGTAAAACTTGATGGTATTTTCATATTTAGAGAGACTGAAAATATATTAAAGACGACTCCATGGATGTTCTTTTTCATAAATTTAGTCCCCGAAGCCTGAAAAAGTGTAAAACCATACAAGGAGAACTCTTCTAGTCATGATTGACTAGAGTATACATTTTTCATAATTAGTCTTACGAGGATGAAAAAGGGGTAAACTACCACTCGAAAGACGAATCGTCATGTTTTAACGAGCTCAAAGGACAACGAAGTACACTCATAGTCTGCTTCATTTTTTAACGAGATTGAAACATAGAATGAAACTGTGCTCGAGGATGGTTTCATTTTTGACGAGCTTGAAAACGAGAATAAATTATGCTCGATGTAATACCCATGAACGGGCCTCTTCCCAACATGATGTATAGAGGTTGGTACATTGATCGATACCTATTGACAGGTTTTTTCCCAACATGATGTTCAAAGTTTTGTACTTTACCCCAACATCGTCATAAGAAGTTGGTGGTTTAACTTCATTATGATGTCCAGAGGCTCGAGACATGCCCTCCAAGATTTGGTTCATCTGTCGACTCTTCTTCTGCTTAGAATCTTGGTTACTAATAAGAATAGGTTCACCAGAGAGGGAGAAAGAAAGAGGATCAACTGATATAGGAAGAGGAAGGGAAGGTTTAGGTACTATATATTGTGGAAGATGGGATTCTACTAGACTGGGTGACATGATGTCACCTAATGTTTCAATGGAAAATGGGCTAGACACTACCCAAGGATCGAATGATGTAGATGATCGTTGCATGATAGTTGTAATCATGTTTAATGTGGGAACCTCATGTGGGGGACCGAGGGGAGGTACGGGAAAAAATCCCATGAGTGGGGAATCCTTGAGGATACCTACCCCCACACTTTCGTACTTAAGATCAGACTGTCCCGAGAAAGGGATATTATTCACTGTAATAATCAAGTTGGTTAATAGTCACAATTTCCCCTTGATGGGGAAACTGAAAAATACAAGACCAAATAAGTGACGGTAGTAATTGCATAGAACCAACTGTGACCAAGCAAAAAATTATAATCCACGAGTGCATCAATGAATTCAATGTCGATAGAAACAACTTTTCCATTTAATTCCACGGGGAAAGATTGCAAGAGTCCGTAAGGTTGGAAACCACGTCCATCAAGTGCTTTAAGGGTGGTAGGAGACTGGTGAATTTCAAGAGAACCAATCGTTCTCTAGCAGGACAAATACATGACACATGTGGAAACTCCTTAATTCAAACAGTGCGATGCATGTTCTTCCCACCAACCATATCTTGAATTTGGAATGCCAGGTGGTGGGAGAGCCTTGGTTTAAAATAGTCCAAATTAAACATAATCATATTTGATTCCTCTGGATCCACTAATCCAATGACTAACAACAAAGTTCTACGTTGACTTGGATAGTTTTGTAGAACTTCAATCGTCAACATAGCACAATTTGCTTGCTCCAAATCTTCAACAATGTTGTAGTTTTGAGCAGCGCAGGCACTTGGATTGAAAGTTGACTTTCGAATTGTTCCCTTGGGTGAGTGCAACACTGAGTCAATAACATGCCTCTCGATCTAAAGAGGGGCGGAGGATGGAGGAGGAGTGGAAGTGGAGGGATTATCCATCACACCTTCATTGGAATGATTTTCTAGAGGAGTGTCATAAGTCTTAGTTTTTGTCGTTAGACTAACCATCAACTTACACATAAAAACATTAGCGACACTTGAGGAAGCATCCCCATGGTGGGAATGAACTTCATTTCCCCCTTGTAGAGGGGTAGGATTTTTTTCAACCATTTGTTGTTGTTGAGTTGGGAAAGGGTCAGTTAACATTGTAGGTAGGGAGGTACCCTTCAAAAATTTAGTCACTTCCTCATGATGAGGGTAGTCTTTCGTGTAGTGGTCCTCTGTATAAATCATGCATGGAATATTAGATTTCCTTTTCGGTTGGGTATAAACAATTTTTGTACTCTCCTGTGGGTTAGAAGAACTCTTGGATTTGCCCTTATTTTTCTTCTTACCTCTAGGTTGTTGAGATGAAGTAGAATGGACCACATTCACCTCAGAGGTTTGTGTAGGAGAGGGATCAGTGTTGGGATAAATATATGCATTATTAATTCCCACATTAAATTATCAACCAGGGAGTCATAGACTTAGAGGTGAAAGCACAGTAAATGCAGGATTGGAGCCTAGTCTAGCCTAATCTAGAGCGAGAAATCACACTTCAATGCAATAATCAAAACAGGAAATAAGAAAATGTATTTCGAGAGATAAACTAACACCTTAGGTTTAAACCCATTACGGGAAGGTCATATCTCGCGAGTTAGACCTTTAATATTTCCTTTGGTGATTGGAACTACGGAAAATTAAGGTGCAAGAAATGAGATGAAAGAAAAGTGCAGGAAATAAAACCAATCTCACGAATTCAAGTGCAGGAAATAGAAGGATATTTGAACTACGAAAGAATCAAGTCAAAGAAAAAGAAAAACAATGCAAAAGAAAACTAGATTAAAAAGGCAATCAAGACAATAAATGAAATCAAGCTTTAAATTCAGAGATTGTTCCTCAAGTGAGTACACCAAACATAAATAAACAATGATTGTAAGACAGTGGAGAATAAAAAACAATGAATATATACCTTATGACAAACACTTAGTTAAGCACACAAAAAATAGGAAATTATGCTTATTTGTGTTCCGCTCTTAAAGGGACTCTGTAAATAATAATATCCTTTAGAACCATCAAGTCTTTTAAAAACAAAAAACCATGAAAGAGAGAGAAAAAAAAAATTTAAATGAGATGAAGAGTGGTCTATCCCCCATGTATTTAAATGATTATTTTAAGATAAAAAATCAACACAAGGAAATAATGAAGTGAGATGAATTAAATCTACAGTGGGTCTTATATGAATTCAATTTTGGTTGGATACAATGATTGCTAGAAATTAAGTGTTTTATTGATGGGTGAGTGCATATGGAATGGAAGTGAACTATCTTTATAATCAGTCAAGCATACAAATGGTTTCAATTAATGAACAATGATCTGATTTAAGAGCCAATTGGTGAAGGTAAGAGAAGAAATATGTTTTGTATTTTTTATGAATAAAAAAAAAAATACATAATACTTAACACATATAAATGATTATTTGTTCTTAACTGTGTATAGTCTTTGCTTAATAATGTTGGAAACAAGTGAATGAAGGCAACTTAATCAAAGGAACAATCAACTCTGAGTTTAGTTTTATCAATCTAATGTAAGAGAATATATTTAAATCATAAAATGCAAATAACAATGGGACTGTAATTAAAACACACAGATAAAAAACACCACATTTACAATCTAATCTATAAAGAAAAAGGAAAGAAGAAGGATGCTACCCAAATGAGGGGCCCTTCCCATATTGGTTAACCCTGCTTGAATACAATCATATTAATCCAAGGAGATGCATAATGGATCAACCACAATCGGCTTTTCATTTGGTCACGAAACTCTATTTTTACATGGCTGTCAACTCCTTAAAGATTTATCACAAGAGTAAATCTCCCTACTTACAACAAAACTTCATGATGATAATGACTCATTCTCACAACCATATGAGGATTATTTATACATGAAATTCATGGAGGAATGGATAAAACCGAATTCCCCAAACTCATATTTTGGTTAAAACCAATTTTACAATTTTTGAAATGAAATCACAAAAATCTGGGGTTTTTCATCAATTTGGGCAGATTCGAGTTAGGGATCCACCCATATCTTCCAAAACACTTCTAATTTTGAAAAATTTCCCATATATTACACAAATTTTCAACTTCTAGAAAAAACCCAAATCTTCAAATTTCGAGATCTACTTTCATCTACACGGAAATTAAGGCGCAAGTTGACAGTTTGAGATTTTTACTAATTTTTGCATAATCATTTCCTCTGAGTTGGAGGTCCACATGTTTGATATGGGTGAATTTTGACTCATGTTTCCAGATGTCGATGTCACTCTAGAAAAAACCCATGTCCCCGATTTTCCTCTAGAAGCGTGCCAATATTTCGAACTATAATCCGTACCAAATGACTATAGGACATTGGTAGCGGATGGTTGTGCTGGTACCAGATGACTGTGCTGGTACAGGATGATTGTAGGATGCTGGTACCAGATGGATATATTTGGGTACATGTACTGGATGACTTCTGATGTAGGTACCAGATGGTTCTAGAATGTTTCAGTGCAGGTACGGGATGACTTCTAGTGCAGGTACCAAATGACTTCTCGTGCGGGAATAGTACAATAACATATTGTTTGGAAATAGAAACATATGATTAAACCATCATCAACAAAACTATTGTATAATCATCCTTTTAATCACTAAAAATATTGAAAATTATGTATTAATCACATAGGATGAATAACAAGAGATAATGGAGGTTTATGGTGTAATTAGCGATATATTATTAGTGAAATGTGGGGAGAACATGTAATGATGAGTGTAATTGTATAGCATAAAATATGACAAAACTGGAGCCCAACACAACCCCAAACCCAAATATTTGCATGTCCTCATGCAAACAAGGTGAATCACTTATGATACTCTGCTTATAGATTTATGTGACATTGTTTCTTTTGTGTAGGTGTTGGTTCTTGTGGGGCGACACTTTGGAAACTATCACAGATTGATTTCCAAATGGAGAAACAAAATTATCATAAAAATGGAGGACAAGCAGAGGATGGGGTATCAGAGTGATGATGAATGGTATGCATGTGGATAATGGTTTATAAAATGATGGTGATGGTGGCTGTATGAATTTGGACGTATTTATACTCTGTATCTTACATTAATTTTAAGACCAATATTAACTTTTTGGTTCTTTGTTTGGATAGGAAACACTAATTTCATCCTCTTATTCGGAACATTGAGATTTATGATGTACAAAGAGAAGACACTATAGATGTTGTTTTCTATTTGTATACCAAATATTTCCTTTTCATTACTTGGTCTTATCATCAGAGTATATTTTTCATTATGACAAGTGGAGTGAATATGGAGGGTTTATTGAGTAGTTGTGATAATGCATAGTGGAGTGTGGAGTGGGTAATAGTGGTTATTGTTGAGTACATTTTTATGCTTCCTTTTTGCTCTATAAACCACACTTTTGCCTCTATATCCATCCATTTTGCCTTCATTTCATTCCATATTTTCCATGAAACAACTTATGCAAGGTATATTTATCATTCTTTAGCTTAAGAAT
>SNQJ01S0014629.1:27598-40266 GCA_010110895.2 Picea sitchensis
TTAAATTTGAGAATTCTTCCTAAGCTAAGCAATGATAAATATCCTATCCTTCCTTTCCCCTACATCATCTTTTCATCACTCCATTTTCATCCTCAAAAGCATTAAAAATGGTACTTAAAAGAACCACTTTTGGTTTCCAAAGGAGTTATAAGGAGGGATCGGGTTTTAAATACCAAAACACATTGTTTGTTTTGAGCTGTCAAAAGCTCTGTTGCATACATAGACTGAAGTATTGTTGCATAGATTAAGGGTGGTTTGCATATACATTTAAAAAGGGGTTATAAGAAGAAAAGTTCATGTTTGATGAAGAGGTTGGAAACAAATTTAGGGAGTTATAAGTAAAGTAAACATTAAAAAAAAAAACCATTTCTTATAATGATTGCAAAGAGGAGAAGAGTACAAAGGTACGGACAGAGCAACACCTTCAGCTATGATCGCTGTACAAACCATTTTCAAAAATAAAGACCCTTGTTTAAGTCTCCTCCAATATTTTCTCTCCATAAAAACAAAAACGACTCAAATAAACTTCATACTTGCTGGGTCTCACCAAACATTGCACGCTGTGTCTCACTTGCACGCTCCCGGACTTGAACTGCCGACGCACCTTTGCATACACTTACCTCCATTTCAAAAATTACATGCTATGTTCACAATGCCAGTGCCACCCCAAATCCCTACACTCTAGCACATTGTTCCTCCTACACATTCCTATCCCAAAATTCGTTGATATAAAAACGAATTGTATGTTGACAATTTCACTGTCAACATACAATATTTTCGTTCTGTGGAAGAAAACGCGGGAGGTTGAAAGAGATACGCTGGGAAGCAAAAGCAGAGAATGTATCCAAATAGGAGTTATCCACTGAAGGTAAGCCCAAACTCAAATGATTAAACAACCAAGTATAAAATTCAACGTCTTGTGGCACATTTTGAAACAAGACAGTTCATTTTTAGCAGAGGTTGATTGAAAGAGGGGAAATTGAGCCAGAATTCAACAAGAAGACTGAGAATTTTTTGAAATTATTAGGTATGCCCTTGCATAATTTTTTATGAACAGAGAACAACTTAGGAATTTAAAAATAAGGAATTTCCTTTGCTTATTGAATAGAAAATCTTCTTGAAGACCATACACATAATTAAATCCACACAGAGTCTGAAAGTTTAAGAAATTTTGGTCAAAAGAATTGTAGAGTTGAAGCTTTTAGACCTCCTTTCTATAAACAGTGGAAATATTTTAGGTCTTGTTTTTGAAAAATTTGGAAGTATGGTATCTAGATATGAACCAGGGAGGCTTGTTACATCAGAAATATACAAAGATTGTATACAAATTTTGGAGCAAAAACAGTGGATAGGTTTCTTTGAAAAATTTGATGGATTTTGTGAAGGAGTTGCCTTAGAATTTTCCCACTCATTTGATGGGGAAAGAGCTACTGTTGGAAACCTTACCATCAGGATCACTGAAGATAGCATTGCACATGTCACTGGACTCCCTCAAATAGGAGAAAGACATTTCAAAACCAAGCATTTCAAAGATAAATCATGGGTACCTTTTATTTCTAGGTCAAGGGTAGCAACAACAAATTGGAAGAAGGGAATCCCAAGAAGTTGGTTGGTTCATCCTTGGGATGAATTAACATACCTTATACAGAAATTTATAACTTGTGAGGGAAGGTTTAGCATCATCTACCTATATCATATTAAACTGCTACAACATTTAAGAGGTGACTGTGAAATCAATATGCCTTATTTTCTCTTACAAAGCCTTTCCAAAATGGCCAAGGTTGTCCAGAAACAAGGAAGAAACATAGAAACAAGTTTATATCACTGTGGTTTTATTAAAATGATCATTAAAAATGAACTACAGAAGAAAAATTTGATTTGACAATAGTTTATCATTGAAAATGGTTTTGAAACAATAAAGGAGGAAGAAGAAGAGGAACAAGTTTTAGTTGTGACTGATGATGAGGGAGAAGTAGAGCACCCCAAGGCAACAAGCCCAAAACCGCCTATGGGGAGGAGAAAAACAAGAAGTATGGTGATAAAAGAGAAAGAACTTGAGGAAAAAGACAATATTTTTACCACTTATGAAAGGAAGTCAAGAAAATGCCAACAAGTTCAAAAGGGCCAAATACAAGAAAATGATGATGAATCACAACAAGCATAGTATGCACATATTCAGACTCTAGACGCACAATCATTGGGAAATGATGGTTTTGAGGAACAAGAAACTTCTACCTATGAACATATGAGAGTAGATGTTGAACAATTAATTAGGGACATGAAAGAAGAACCTCAAATGGAAGAAGTGGCTGGTACATCCACATCTGAGCTTGATAGAAAAAATAAGAAAATAAGGAAAATGAAGAGAAAAATCAAAGAAATTGAAGTCTTAGAAAGATACATAAAAACAGAAAATTAAATGCTAAGAACTCAAAGTCACAAAACACAGGAGGAGAATGAAACTTTGAAGAAGAAGAACAACAAGCTTAAAAAACAGAACAAGTTAATCTCCAAACAAGCCTATAAGTGGTTAAAACAGAAAAAGGCATATAAGGAGAAGTATCAAAGAATGAAAGCACTTCATATAGCTCAGGTGAATGTGGAAACATTATTGCAAGTAGCAGGGGTAGCAGAAGATCAGTGACAAAGGTTCAGGGACATTTTTGTGCATGAGGACATGCAAGGACTTCCTCTTGGGGGAGATGTTGAGTACATTTTTATGCTTCATTTTTACTCTATAAACCACAATTTTTCCTCTATATCCATCCATTTTTCCTTCATTTCATTCCATATTTTCCATGAAACAACTTATGCAAGGTATATTCATCATTCTTTAGCTTAAGAATTGAGTTTTCTAAATTTTGGCATTAAAAATGAAAATTTATCAGAAATTACAGGATTTGACTAAATCCCGTAATAGCTCTGAGGTTCGTGTACTTGCAAGACACCTGGGTGAAATATAAGAATTGGGTCGTGTTCCTTGATGTACAAGTATGGATAATGAGCTATCATCTTCGATATCTGAGCCTTCCAGATGTCCGGTCAACGCTTGTCAAACAGGGCCACTTCAGTAGAAAATACCTTGTTTTAGCCTCAAATCATGGAGAATTTTGGATTTCCGTGAGACTTGGCCATATATTGTGGATCTGAAGGAGGCATTCGACCTTCCTAGGATATTATGGATTTGATTATGATATTTAGGAGACTTATTAGTATTTTTAGTTTTGAAACTCTTGTATAAATACTCTTAAGCATAAACTAGTATGACAATCTTGATGTAAATGAAGAAACTTTGGAATTTGCACTCTTGAAGATCAGTTCTATGTCTTGTTCCTGTTAATGCCTATGATATGATGATTTGAATGATGACTGGAGCTCTTTCTTAGCTGAGACAACTCAAGTGTACCAGTGAAGCATTTGAGGGCCCCCTTTGCCAAACTAGTACACTCTTTCTTTATGTTCTTTCCAAGTAATCTTTGATACATGTTTTAGATCAGATCTTGATGTAGATGAGTTTTTGTCTTGCTGTAGTTAGATGAATTCCATAGCTAAGTCATATGCTTAATGTTTCAAAGATTTACTCATATTGTGAATGATTTCTTGAATAAGAATTCAATGTGTAGTTTGCCTTCAAACATTGAGTTATTTATGCTTTCAGTACTTTGATTTAATTTGATGATAGTTGCTAATGAATTAATGAAAGAAGACAATGAATGCATCTCTTGAATAAGAGTTTTGTTCTTCTAGCATTTGATAAGTCTTAGAACTAGTTCAAACAAATCTTGAATGCTTACTGTTGATACTCTTTAGAAAAACAATTGTTGATTACTGTTATGCGATCTATGAATAGGACTTCTGAACGAAAGCTTAGCATCTCTTCCATATTCATCTCTTAGAATAGGTTTTGGTTTATCTCCATTAAAGATAAAAACTATCTCTAAATCCATATACTTTGGACGTGCCTGTAAGTCTTACAAACACCGGATTGACAATCAATTGTACTCTAGTTTACATCAATAGATTGGAGCCTAACAGTTATGCATCGTGTTTTCCAATTTCTTGGAAATTTAAAAATATTTGTACCAGGTTTACCTCAAGTTACCTTTTCTTTGAATTCTAATGCATGTTGAAGTGGAAACTATGCAGAACCTGATGAAATGCCTGTTGAATCATGATGTGGACTACTGAAATTTGAAGATGAAGTGGAGCAAGGTTGAGAAATGATGGAAGCTGATGGAAGTCAAATATAACAAAAGCTGATCTGCTGAAGAGAGAAAGAACTGGCTGAAGATGTTGGAGATACTGCCAAGACTCTGAAGATCTGGAAGGGATTGAGGATCTTTTCACACCCCCAAACCCAAGGATTTGCATGTAGTCTTGCAAATTGTTGCAAACTTTCTGATACCAATTTGAGAGCTTCTAAGAACATAATATAAGAGTTTTTAATAAATCGCGGGCACACAATTTATGAGTACTAATCCTGAACATAGAGAAAGAAGGTCATAAGATCATGAAAATAGAAACTGATCGTAACATGAATTACATATAATGCCACATTCATTTAAAAAAATCCAATAAATATTTGATGACAATTAGCATGAATGCACAGAAATTAAACCATTTTCAAAGGTCACTTGTGAATATTCCTCCTCTATGTAAACCAACCTTTTTTGTTCTATAGCAAATATTTCCATTTCCTTGCTTATACAAACTTCATCAAAATATTAGAAACACTTATGCTCAAAGAGTCTTGTATAAATTAGAGTAGGGATTTTGTTCTTCTCCTTTATAAAGGAAAATAAAAGATTATCAACAATCTCAACAAATGAAAACCCCATAGGAAACCGGTCATCCCTTTTCACTCTCAAAATATTTAGATTCATTCAAGTAATAAAGATAAATTTTACAGTTGAGTATATTAGGCTTCTAAGATCATGGTACCACTCTTAAGATAATATATCTTAGATATATCATGAATTGGATGATATGGTCTTAAGGTCAACTTAGGGTTATTCTCAAATGGAAAATAGACCGATTTTATTTAACCTTTAGTTCAACCATGCATGCTTCTTCTTAATGATTTACACAAGTATATCGTTCATATGGACAAATATACATTAGGCATATCAAAATCAGAACCCATTGCCAACAAGCTTGATCAGTACTCCGATAGGGTAATTTTTACATCTAAGAAATATCCTCCCCAGGTAGAATGCCCCATTGCCCATGAGTATGTTCAGTACCTTGATGGGTTTTCCTAGTCATACCACAGGTCGATACCCGCTGCTAGCAAACTTGTTTAGTATCCTGACAGGTTAGCCTCTTACACCCATTTCCCATCAAAGGCTCATGTCCCAAACTTTACCCTTGAGATAAAAATTTTATATTGCGTTCGCATGGGTGAATGGGAATCATATTTGAAAACATTTTTACAAGATGGGATGGTATTGGGTTGGAAGATATTTTATAGATTTCCCATAAAAGATTATTCTCATGAAAAATAGACTTATGTATTGAGATTAGTCCAAATACATGTCATGGTCAAACTTAATTAATGTGTGGTGGATAAGGCCATGAGAGAATGACCTAAAGGTGCCTCTAGTCCTCAAGTTCATCTTCTCCATATAACATTATGGTAGTGTTCCCATGGGTAGAAACTTCATGCACTCTCCTTCTAATCTCTAATAAGGATGTTCTACTAACCAACTTTGAGATTAGATAAGGTTGTACTAGTTTCCTATGGGCCTCATAATATGGAATTTTAACTTTATGTAATCCCATAGTATAATCAAAGACAGGGCTATGAGTTATTGCTTATAATAAATTATCTGAAATTTTGTATAAAGAATGAAAATGAAATCTCTTGAAAATGATTGGTTGTGACAAAAAGTCCGGGGTTTGATTAATTGAACTCTTTTATTTTTAGTTTTTCATTATTAATGATTACCTAAACTATAAATTTATGCAAGGAAAATAGTTCAGAAAAATAATAAAGCAAATCTAATAAAGGTTAGAGAGTAGTTTTCAGAGAAACCAAATTTTAGGAAAGTAATAGAAAAAAAAGGATTCAGTTGTTCCAAAACAATATTAGGTAACAAAATATCAAAATAAAAGACATTTTTGATGAAACAACATAACCAAAAGAAATTCAATTACTTCCCTGAATCAATCATGAAGATGTTCTCCCAATCCAGCCGAAAAGACAATGCCTGCAGAACTCCAACAAATCGTCATGGACTGATTCATTTAGAAAAATTGGAAAAATATCTATCAACTGAAAACATATTAACAATTATGGGGGAAACAATACTCCCTTAAGATTAGTTTCCCAGATTGATAGCTTTAATTATTTTAGAAAACATAAAAATGATGCTACACCAACTAACAACTATTTGCAACATTTATTTACTATCCCACCTAACCTAAGAAAGGACTCATTTTCAAGTATAAGAATACTTACAAGGAATCCACGTGAATAACAAGATTATGAATATACTCACATTCAAGTTTGAACAATATACTTTAATAAGTACTAGAACATGAGGAGCCAATTGTTTTGAGTAATATAATGTGAAGAGTTATTGAAGAAGAGAGTGGTGTTTCAATCTGACAGTCTTCTGGAACCATAGTTCAATGTAGTCTTGGTATTCTTGGTTCGCATTCTTATATATACCACTCTGCATGTTTTCCTCTATCATTCCATGCCGATCATCTTCTTTCATATGGTTTGTCTCTTGGATGCATACAAGATCTGGTGATAGGAATGTTAATAACTCCTCGATCTCAGGTTCTAGTGGTTTCTCTCCATTGAATGATTCTTCGGTCTCCTCTATAGGTTGGAAAATGTGATAAGAGGAGGATTCTATATCTTCTCGTGGATGTAGCTCATAGAACTCTTGTTCTTTTATTACTTCTGGATATGCAGATAGGTTTTTGAATATTGTCAATATTCGCTCTTCCTGAGAGGCATAGATCCCAGCTGTAGCTAGGATTTGAGAAAGTTCTTCCAAACTCTTGTTCATCATTGAATCTTTTTGTTGGTGGATGGGTCCTGTCTCACACATGGATTAGTATAGAGGGGGGTTTATTACAACACCCTAAAAATTATTTATCATTAAAGATCTGAATTTTAAAACTAAGAAATTAAAACTATTTGAAAAAATAAAACACACCAAACTTTGAAATCCTTGCGTTACTGGGACCCTGTTGTCACCACAAGGTTATTTGTTCGCACAAGTTAGCTCATAATAACTAAAACTCTTTTTGCATAAATAAAAACACAATCTTGCATAAAAGAAGGAAAAACACATTTGTGTTAAATGAAAAACACACATGCATGAAAGGGAACAACGAGGCTTCAGAGAAACCCCACCAAAGTGGAAGCGTGGTATCTTCCCTCATGTCTTACCGTACTTTATCCTCCCCCTACATTGTGTAATTTAAAATGAAAAATACCTACCTAAACTTCTAATCCCTTTAGCACCTCCCCAACAACGACGCCAAAAATGTTGGGCTAAATATATGCATTATTAATTCCCACATTAAATTATCAACCAGGGAGTCATAGACTTAGAGGTGTAAGCACATGAAATGCAGGATTGGAACCTAGTCTAGCCTAATCTAGAGCCGACAAGCACACGTCAATGCAATAATCGAAACAAAAAACAAGAAAATTAAATTCAAGAGATAAACTAACACCTTAGGTTGAAACCCATTACGAGAAGGTCATATCTCACAAGTTAGACCTTTAATCTTTTCTTTGGTGATTGGAACTATGGAAAATTAAGCTGTAAGAAATAAGATGAAAGCAAAGTGCAGGAAATAAAACCAAGAGCAAGAATTAAAGTGCAGGAAATAGAAGGATATTTGAACTACGAAAGAATTAAGTCAAAGAAAAAGAAAGACATTGCAAAATCAAACTATATTAAAAAGGCAATCAAGACAATAAATGAAATCAAGATTTAAATTAAGAGATTGTTCCTCAAGTGAGTACACCAAATGTATAGAAACAAGGATTGGAAGACAATGGAGAATAAAGAATAGTGAAAATATACCTTATGAAAAACACTTAGTTAAACACACAATGAATGAGGAAATTATTCTTATTTGTGTTATGCTCTTAAAGGAATTGTGTAAATAATAATATCTTTTAAAACCATTAAGTCTTTTAAAAACATAAAACCATGAGAGAGAGAGAAAAATAAAAAATGAAATGAGATGAAGAGTGGTCTAACCCCCATGTATTTAAATGATTATTTTAAGAACATAAATATACACAAGGAAATAATCAAGTGAGATGAATTAACTCTGCAATCGGTCTTATATGAATTCAAATCTGGTTGGACATAATGATTGCCAAAACTTAAGTGTTTTATTGATGGGAAAGTGCATACGGAATGGAAGTGAACTATCTTTATAATCATTCAAGCATACAAATGGTCTCAATTAATGAACAATGATCTGATTTAAGAGCCAATTGGTGAAGGTAAGAGAAGAAATATGTTTTGTATTTTTTATGAATAAAAAGAAACAATACATAATACTTAACACATATAAATGGTTATATGCTCTTAATTGCGTATAGTCTTCACTTAATAATGTTGGAAACGAGTGAATGAAGGCAACTTAACCAAAGGAACAATTAACTCTGAGTTTATTTTTATCAATTTAATGTAAGAGAACAAATTTAAATCCTAAAATGCAAATAACAATGGGACTTTAATTAAAACACACAGATAAAAAACACCACATTTACAATCTAATTTATAAACCAAAAGGAAAGAAGAAGGATGTTACTGTAATGGCTGGATTTAATTTTACAACAGTTTATTTTGGTAAACTAAGACAGAAATTTAATAACACAGAAATTTTATAACAGTAACTTCCGTAACTCAAATTTTACTATGAATAATAAATCTTTTTCTAGTATAATACAACAAAGCATAAATTTTAGAGAAATACCTTAAGTCTGATGCTAAAAATCCTTCCTGTTGTCGATGCTTGCTTCCTTCCCGCACTTTAGAACATTACCCAAAACCGACCTCCCTGCCGACTAGTTATCTCCTAGCCCTAGGATATCAACGGATATCCTAGCCCTCCGAGCCCAAAACCTCCAGCAACTCTGGTCCACTTTGTCAATGCCACTTCACAAAATTCCTCCCTCTGTCCAATACTTAGAGCTCTCCCAAAATCCTTCTCCACTCCTGTCGAATGAATCCCCCTCTAAACTCCTTTCCCCCCCTTTATTCCTCCTTCACCGCCTTCCCTTCATTAACTCCCTACCTAACTTCTTTATTACACCTTATCCCCCCGCCGTGAATACCCTTATCCCTCCTTTATTACTTATCCTAATGTATTGAATACGTTATCCCTTGTGGGATACGTAACCTAATTTAATATTATATCTTATTACCCACCATTAATTTAATACTTTATTAATTAATGAATTAATTAATAATTAAATCAATCATTAACCATCATGAACAACTATTTAATAATAATCTATTAGAAATGTTATTTTAAGACATAAATATAGTTTAGCTAATCTTTTAGGATTATATTATTAAATTAATTATTCTTAATAATCAAGGGTCGTTACAGTTACTAGAATCACGGGCCCTTCCCAAACTGGCTAACCATGCTCGAAGACAATCAAATCAAGCCAAGGAGATGCATAATGGATCAACAACAATCAACTTTTCATTTGGTCATGGAACTCTGTTTTTACATAGCTGTCAACTCCTTAAATATTTCTCACAAGAATAAATCTCCCTAATTACAACAAAGTTTCATGATGATAATGACTCTTTCTCACAACCCTATGAGGCTTATTTACATGAAATCCATGGAGGAATGGATAAAACCGAATTCCCCAAGCTCATATTTTAGTTACAACCAATTTTACAATTTTTGGAATGAAATAAAAAAAATCTTGATTTTTTCATCAATTTGGGTAGATTCGAGATAGGGATCCACCCATATCTTCCAAAACTATTCTAATTTTGAAAACATTCCCTTGTATTACTCAATTTTTCAACTTCTGGACAAAACCCATATCTTCGAATTTCGAGATCTGCCTTCATCTCTACAGAAATCAAGGCACAAGTTGGTAGTTTGATATTTTTATTAATTTTTGTAGAATCGTTCCCTCTGAGATGGATGTCCAAATGCGTGATATGGGTGAATTCTGACACATGTTTCTACATGCCGACGCCTCTCCTTACAAAACCTATGTCCCCGATTTTCCTCTAGAAGCATGCCAATATTTCAAACTATAATCTGGTACCAGATGACTGTAGGATGTTGGTACCAGATGGTTGTGCTGATACTAGATGACTATAGGATGTTGGTACCAGATGGTTGTGCTGATACCGGATGACTATAGGATGTTGGTACCAGATGGATATTTTTGGGTATAGGTACTGTATGACTTCTGATGTAGGTACCAGATGGTTTCTGGAATGTTCTGGTGCAGGTACCATATGACTTCCAGTGTGGGTACCATATGACTTTTAGTGCGGGAATAGTGTAGAAACATATTGTTTGGAAATAGAAACATAGGATTAAACCATCATCTAAAAAACTATTGTATAATCATCCTTTTAATCACTAAAAATATGGAAAATTATGTATTAACCACATAGGATGAATAAAAAGAGATAATGAAGGTTTATGGTGTAATTAGGGATATATTATTGGCAAAATGTGGGGAGAAGGTGTAATAATGAGTGTATTTGTGTAGCGTAAAATATGACAAAAATGGATCCCAACAAGCAATTTTGGCATTGGTAATGGTACCCACCATGCCATTGACATGGGCTTCTGAAGTAGGTCTTTATGGCTCATTCGACGGGTGAGGAGCATGAGGGATCAGATCGTAAAGTATGTCGAACTGGGAATATACCAAGTCAAATTATTGAGCATGAATGATCGCTTGCTCCTCAGTGACAACAACGCCCATGGAAACATCTCTAGCGATGGGTGGAAAAAGTGACTCGGTAAACCAATCTGCTAGGATTTGGTCCAGAATATTAGCTTTAATTAGCTGTCATCGCTGCCTCCATTTGTGAATATAATAAAAAATATGGGTGGAGGTGAATTTTCTAAGAAAGGTTAAGAGCTCTGTATCGGTCTCATATCTAATTGACAACTGGAAATGTGTCAAAAAGTCAATAGATAGTGAATTAAAATTGCTAAAATAGTGTCGTGACGGCTCGATACACCATTTGTCTTATGAGCCTATGAGACTTCTCTAGAAAAGTCTTAAATGAATGGAATCATTCATCAATTATTTCGAAGAATACCAAATATGGAAGTTCATTACGTGGTTACTATGTTATTCTCCAGGTCTCCTGTCAATTTTAGGGATATTGGAAGGTGGTTTGGCAGGGATTGGAAGCCAAAACGGGGCATGCATTATGGGATCATTGGTCAAATGCGACAAATTAGGCAGATCTAATGTAGCCAAGAATGGAAGATGTTGTAACCTATGGATACTGGTAATAACCATGTGACATAGGAACACCAGTAGGATCATATATAGGTTGCGACATGATGGAAAAACAAGATGGTCCTCCCATGTGTTGTGGCTAATTGGATGCTCCTCCTATGTATTTTGGTTGACTTGAAGCCCCCCCCATGTATTGCGGTTGGCCCTATGGACCTCCCATATACTATGTTTGAGGGGGTTGTTGTGTTGGAATCATGGGGTTCATGTATTGATTGGGTAAAGTTCCTTGCTGAGGAATGTCTACCGGATTAGGTTGACCCCATAAATAATTTGCAACTCCTGGATATGGTTATCCAGGATACAAGCCTATGCTAGTAGGGATGGACGAACTTGTAGGAGCGGGTTTCCCCCAATTTTGATGATGTTTCCTCCACATAGAATTTTTCTCCATGGCTGAGGTTTCCCCCCAGAAAATTTTCCCTCCAACTGAATGTTTCCCCCAGCTAACACTACTACATTTGGGTCAAATTCCGACGACGCGTTCGACGCAATTGCCACTTTCTATTGTCGAAAGACCGACAAACCTCAGACCCCCTCAAACGTCGTTTCACATGACATCGTTTTTCCTACGACCTAGTTTTCGTCGGTATTGCGACATTTGAAACGTCGCAATACCGACGTTTCAAACGTGGCAAGACCGTCGTTTCAAACGTGGCAAGAGAGATGTTGCAAACGTGGAAAGACCGACGTTTCAAACGTGGCAAGAGCGACGTTGCAAATGTGGCAAGACCGACGTTTCAAACGTGGAAAGAGAGACGTTGCAAACGTGGAAAGAGAGACGTTGCAAACGTGGCAAGACCGATGTTTCAAACGTGGCAAGAGAGACGTTGCAAACGTGGCAAGACCGACGTTGCAAACGTGGCAAGTGAGACGTTTCAAACGTGGCAAGACCGACGTTGCAAACGTGGCAAGAGAGACGTTTCAAAGGTGTCAAGAGAGACGTTTTAGACGTGGCAAGAGAGACGTTTCAGAGGTGGCAAGAGAGACGTTCTGAAGGTGGCAAGACCGACGGGACGAGGTATTAGCTCCGACGTGGTTGCTATGGGAGCGACAATCTTGGAGGTGGAAAGAGAGACGTCTTGGACGTGGCAATAGCGACGGGAAGAGAGTGAAAGACGTCACAATTGCCACCTTTGTGTAGGTGTTTAAAAAAAAAATA
>SNQJ01S0014629.1:40316-57948 GCA_010110895.2 Picea sitchensis
AGCGACGGGAAGAGAGTGAAAGATGTCACAATTGCCACCTTTGTGTAGGTTAACGTGGCAAGACCGACGTTAACGTGGCAAGAGCGACGTTATCGGGCAACATGATTTTTTTTTTATATAAATTTCCTCTATTTTGCGACAATATGGACAATTTTGTCCATAACGCCGCAAATAAAACGTCGGAATTTTTACAATATGTAGTAGTGTAAAGGTTGGTCTCCCAATGAATATTGACCTCCAATGAAAGGTATAGAAGAACTCCCCATTTGTAAAGTTGGAGATGTAGGTTGAGTGGATTGTGTAATTGTGGTTGTATTGACAATATTTTTGGCCATATGATCGATGGGACGACCAAGTAAAGCACTTGGTGTGTGCATATGTGGGATTACTGAAGCAAGAATATTACCTGACCCATGTGTGGATAGAGATGTACTCGCATGTGGTTGTGTCGGAGTAACCTGGATCACGTATTTTCTCATTAAAGAATAAGCATCAACAATAGTGATCTATGCTCTTGCAAGGTCAACTACATGAGTTGTGAATAGAGGAGGTGAAACTCCCAATCCCTGTAGAAAACCAAATGTCAGTGGGTTTATTCCAAAATATTTCCTAGTGGCTGAATTGGTCGGTAAATGGTAAGAAGAATAAGCATCAAGAAATCTCATGGATGGTTGTCAACGAGTAGTGGGTCGAGTGGATCAATAAAAAGGGTATTTGCTTAAGATACAAGGCCTTCCACGAAGGTTGTGATCGGTTCTTCTGCATGTTGTCCACTTCAAGGAGATACACTCCCAGTTTCAGAAGTTTGTTCTTTGACCAGAAGGGTCGTGTTGAGGTTCATGAACTTCAGGATCCAAACCTTACATTTTGCGAGATCTTCGAAGCCCTTGATCGGCCACGGTGAAAGAAAAATAACAATCCTTGAGGACAAATATGAACTCTAAACGCACACACCCCTAAAAAATACCTACAAGTAGTCAACCAAACAAACAATAGATAAAAGGATATTCAAAAGATGGGATGTCAAGCTACTAGCAAAGATATGAGAAGCAGTTACTCCGACCTCCACGTAATATCCCTTCTCAGTGCAAGAAACCCTCGCTTTGCGGGATCACCCTCCAAGGGTAATGAAAGTGAGATACAACATCTTCCCCAGGTACTGTGGGAATCCCCTCACAATCACATCTGTAGATACCTAGGAAAGGCCACTAAGGTTACCAACTCGCAATCGACCTCCAGATGGTACAGTCAACAATCGAGACTGAACGTATGGGCAGGATAACAAAGTCCTAAGTTCTTCAAGAGAACCAAAGACAGTGGACCAGTAAGACTCCTGAGGACCCCAAACGGATTTAGGATTCACGAAGCACCGAGATCAAATGAAACCAATAGTTTCTCAAGAAAAAACCCTACTATACAGTCTTTCCACTACGATTGGTAAAGATTTGGAGGGGTAATCTTCGCTTCTCTTCTGCATGTGACCTCGTGTTTAGCCCATGTGTTATAGGGGGTTCCCAACTATGCCTATACGACAATTGAATTTTTTCACTCTTTAGTGATCTACAATGTGTTTTAGTAATCTTGGACAATTTACTCACTTTTCCTATTCCAAATATTCTAACCTTATGTTATTGTTGGTGTACTATAAACCAAAAAATGTCTAGTTGATTTTATTAGCGCGATGGTTGATTTTAATGGCTTTCGTTATTCATAAAATTCTATGGAGATGAAACTAATGATGTGTGAGACTCGACCCCAATAGAATGCAAAAATAAATAAATGCAAACGTTTATTTTTGATGAATTTTATCTATGAGAAGGAAAATAGTTCTTTTCTTCTTAAAAAGCACTCAATATCATGCAAATTTTCAATTTTCCTCTTAAATGAGGAGAAGAATGATGCCAAACTACCAAATAAATGTTTCTGAAATCCTAAAGCAAATGTAATACTAGCTCTTTCAAAACATGTACCAAAACAAAACTCCTAACAATGCAAAACAATTCTCTTTGTTTGATCGTATATGTAATGAAATATCTTCAAATACAAAGCCTTTCTGCTTCCTCACTTCAATTAGAATGAAAGAAATCAATGTTTGACAAAAAGGAACATGAAACAAAAATAAACCAAACAAAGTGAACTCAAAAGTTTGACAAGAACTAAAAGAATTCAAGTGTGAGAGAGCTTGTTCAATCAAGGACTCAAAATTGTAGAAGAGAAAGGAAATCATTGTTTGAAAACCTAAAAAAATGAGCAACAAGAATCAAATATAAATTCCAAGTTACAATTCCAAATCAATGAAGAAGACTTCAAAATAAGTTTTGAAATCGGGAGAACAAAAGTTTGAGAACCTTTATGACGAGGATCAAACTACTGGTAAAACAGACTTTGACCAAAGGATCATGTTAGCCCAAGGTAGTCATGCTCATTCCCTAATTCTGAAGGACTTGCAAGCTCAAAGGAGGAAATAAAAGTTGGTGATCACAATTATTTCAATAAAACAAAGTCATAACCAAGTTCAAAGGAATCTAATGCAAATATCTGAGTGAAAAAACTAAAAAAAACAGAGGCAAAATGAGCTCAAAACTGACCCAAGAGGAGATCAATGCTCCTATAATGAGGCATACAAATCGTTGAACAGGGGTCAACACTCCTCATGAGACTAATAGGGAGCGTTGATAATGGTTTTCAACACTTTTTGGGCCATAATGGGGGAGCATTGATGCCTGGAAGTGTTTGAAAAACATAAAATTTTCCCAGACTCGGCAGAGATTAGGCCAATGAATCTGTAAACTTCCTAATGAATATAAGGGAAGAATTTAAAGACAAGCATCAAGAATATCAAAGGATAAACAAGATTCAAAGGGATAGAAACCTAGGAACAATCAACCCCAATGTAGTCACCAATTTTCTGTTATAGAATATTTCCCTTGCAGATAGGTGAAATCTCCCTTAAATATCTAGACCCCTATTGTCCAAGACAGAGAAACAAACAAATGGACACTATAATTACTTTAGATCTATTATTTATGCCTATAGGTAGAGAAGATAGAAGAAATACGTGTGACTTACTCCTTTTCTATGGTTGTCCTCGTTGATCTTCAATCTTTTGTCTTGTTGTCCAAGCTTCTATCACAACGAAGAAAGTCTACAAGGAACAAAACAACACCTTCTACTCCTACAATATATCATTATACAAGAGTAGATCTATCTATATAGACATACATGTATGAAAAACAATATGAAGGAAATAGGCCAAGTTATATTAATGGAGAAACATGGTGAAGTTCTTACAAACCAATCATTGACATTGCAACAACTTCTTCGCTCTCCATTCCAACCCTTGCCTGAATGTATCAAGATTAGAATGATTATGCTTTTATGGATTCCTTCCTCCAAGATCAAATGTTTGACACTCTGAAATCCTTTCTCCCCCATTTCACCTTGGAATGCACTCATTATATAGGAGTTGGAGGCTTAACCACCATTAAGGATTTTAGGAAATGGTTGAGGATTTTGCTCCATAAGTTGGGATTTTAGCCTAATATGGAGCCATGAGATATGATTCACCCCAAATAAGCATTGCCTCCTCAGATCTGGTCCTTAGAAAAAGGGGGTTAGTTATGACTCCCTCTAACCACTTCAACGCTCCCCCAATATTGACCAAAGATAATTGTCAATGCTCCTTGTACATGGGCAGGGGAGCATTGATAAGAGTTCAATGCTCCCTATACATGGGCATGGGAGCATTGACCTTAAAAAATGGTCAAAATGTCAAGGTAAAAATCACTTTTTCAACCTTCTCATTATGATTTTTTCTCCTCCAAATTGATTAGGGATTATGACAAATGTTCTTCCATGGTGTCAAAGTTGCGACACTTAATCAAGTGCACACAACACTTAGTATGGTGCATACAACACTTGATAAAGTGCATGCAACACTTATTAAGGTGCATACAACACTTGCGACACTTAGGTGTATAATAGATGCGACACTTAAGTGCGACGTTTTGGTATGTAACAATGTCAACAAATAATCCTTGTAAGTATGAAGTCCCGTTGTATGTTGGACACTCCCTAATCTTTGTTCCAATCCACCTTACTTCTTAAATGGTTGCGCAACACCTTGAAAAATCTCTCATACCTTCCTTGTTACCAGTTGTCCTAAGAAACTTCAGAATCTTCATCCGCAGAATAAATACTTCGCCAACTTATGGATCCATCTACATTGGGATTAATATAATCCACTGAATTGCCTACAGTTATAGTGTAGAGTTGATCCATAATGTCATGTTCCATACCCTCATCTGTTGGATCACTATATTGTGGACCTTGATATGGGTCTAGAGGTTGGGTAACTTTCATACTATCAGATTCAAAGGTCATAATTTATTTCTTAATATCTATTATAGCATAGTTCTCATAGGCCTAGTTGATAGCTAACAGAGTTGGGTATGGATATTCCCCCCCGATTATTTCAATGACTTCAAATTATTCCACTGTTTTGACACCGACCAAATCCACTTCGAAATTCTGCAGCCTACCTACCGGATAAATGCAATATTGATTTTCCATCTACAACTGAATATGGGAATAAACAATTTTGGGCTTACCCATTGCTTCCCAAATTTTCCTTGGCAATATATTGACATCATAACTTAAGTGCAGCATAACATCCATGATCTCATAGTCGTTAGCGTGAGCATTCAACCAAAATTATCTCTCGACCCTCCTCTTCCTTCTTTGTATCCTACTTGCATTCCTTGCTGGAAGGTTAGCAACAATGGAATCTTCCAACTTTCCTTTAGTTCTCAAGGCCCTTTTGATTGTGCTCCACAATTTATGAGTAAGTTGTTCATCATCCAAAATGTTGGAAAATAGTTGTAACCACAAATCGATAGATTTTCATGACTTACTCAAGGGATCCACGTGTTGATGAGCATTTGGATTAGAACATGTTTCCACAACCTCATGCATTCCAAAAATAAACAATTTTCTAAACATCTCCACTACGTCTTTGAAAAATCTCTTTTGCCTTACAAGATCATACTAATATTGGACAGTGGGTTGTCATTGATGTTAACCCTTGGAGAGTGATCTTGGAGATTAATGTCAACCCTTAGAGATTGATGTCAACCCTTGGAGAGGTCCATAGATGTTGGACATTTTATTGACATTTGTATAATCGATATTGATGATGAGTTAGTTGGGTACATTTGATGTAGTCTAGATGTAGGCATGGAGGCGTGGTTATGGGACCCAAAGTTGGTTGAGGAATATGGACATGAAGGATAGTGAAATTGTAGGTTAGACACTCATATATGGATAGTCCTTGTCATGTAATTTCCGATGATATGTGGAAATCCATGTGGTTCCTCATGATTAGGGAGATATGTCCTTGTGAATTTGGATGCCCCGTAGAGTGGTCAAGAAACCCCTAGTTGGTTACAAGTCTTAGTCAAAGGGTAAAGTGGTTGCAACAAGAAATTCCTAAAGTGAGGAGATATGTTACTATGAAAAAGTGTATAAACACCTCAAGGAGTCTCTCATAAACATACTCACACACTTACAATTGAATATATATCTTGTGATTGTTATGGTCTAGTATTGTGATATGTTAGCTAGTTTGTGACGACATTTTTCCTAAGTTATGAAGGAAGGTCGAAGGTGAAAGTCTCAGAGTTGCAACAAGCATGAGTAACCCTAGTTTCTGAGGTATCTATGAGTTACGGGTCAGAAGGGTGTGGATGTATGCGGGTCGTAGTGCAGGAAAGCGCGGATATCTGTGGGTAGTAGTAAATGAAGTTGTGAAATTGTGAAAAGCTTGTGAAAGTGTGAGAAGAGATGTTGGTACCTGGTTGCTAAGGACTGTGGAAGAAGTTACAGGTTAGTTTTCAATACAACAAGTGAGTTACAGGTTCTGAGGTATGTTTATATGCATGGTTTTATTTATTTATCTTAGTGATATGGTACATGCTTGAGAGACATGTCTTGTTGATGTATGGAACATCTTGGTGATCATATGATACATTGTTAGTGGTACATTCTTGGTTGGTTGGTATCTAGTTTAGTATGGTACATGGTTATGAGTGTTGGCACATACTTGAGGCACATGGTGTGAGACATATTTTTCGTACATGTATGAGGTGTACATCTCAGAGATGTTATGGTACATTGATTAGAAGAATTATTGGCTATCTTGGTGTATGGTTTGGTTACATATTATGGTGTATACTTGAGACTTATCTTATGGTACATGACATGATTGAGTGATATGATATATGGCTGAGACACTTGTTATTTTGCATGGTTGGCACATGGTATGATACATGATATGGTACATGGTTGATGTGCATGGTTGGCACATGGTTATGGTACAATATTGGTACTTGGTATGGTGTTGATGCACATGGTTGATGGCCGATGCATGTGGTACAAGTTATGGTGCATGGTTGATGCACAATTTGGTACAGGTGTTGGTGCATGGTTGATGCACTTGTTGTTGTATAGGTTGATGGTTTGGTACATGGTTGAGACACTTGGCATGTGTTGGTGATCTAGTTGAGAGGTGTCCTTGGTATATGATCCATGTGAGAGGATCTAGTTCAATATCGATGACATTGCAGGTTGGACACGTTGATCAATGACATGTTGATATAGTGACAAGTTTATCAGTGACAAGTTACAAGTTGATGTGACAGTGACAGTGACAACGACAGTGACAGTGACAGTGGTAGTGACAGTGACGATGACAATGACAGTGACAATGGCAGTGATAGTGAGAGTGATTGTGGTAGTGAAAATTGGTCTACACTTATACTTTAGGACGGTAGGATGGGGCAAGGAAAGGGGGTTTTAGCCTCCTTTCAGTCATAAATGATTTTAGGGGATAAATTTTTCCAATGGGATAATTTTCCATGGTTTTTCCCAAAAAAATATTCGCCAATTTCCATTTTTTCTAAAAATGATTCGCTCAAATTCCATAGAATAAAATTAATTTATCTTAAAAATCGCCAAAATGTTATAGAAACTATATAAAATCCTTAGAAGTTTGAATATTTTTATAAAATTATCGCCAAACATTTTACATTTTTCATATTAAGGACTAGTAAGAATAGCCCATGTTTCTACATTTTAATATAAATTTACATCCTTAAAATTATCGTTGCTTCTGGTTGGAGCCAAAGAATCAGGGAGTTGGAGCTTCTTTCAGGTTGGAGCCTAAGAATCAGGGGGTTGTAGCCTCCTTCTGGTTGGAGCCAGAAAATTCAGGGAGTTGTAGCTTCCTTCAGGTTGGAGCCTGAGAATAGGGGGATGTAGCCTCCTTCTAGTTGCAGCTGGAGAATTTGGAAGTTGGTGCTTCCTATGAATGAATTATTGATATATATAAGAAAACATTTCGTGTTTTTCTCCCATTTGGGTTTCCACGTAAATATTGGTGTACTGTGTATTTGATGTGATGTTGTTTATGATTATATGCTCATGATATATTGAATGCAATCATAGATGATACATTGATGATAAATTGTTGAACATTGTTGATAAAGTGAATGAATATATATTGTGGTTAAAAATGGTATAAATTGTTCATACTGATTCACGCCCCCCCTCTCAGTATTCCAACAACTGAGTATTCTCGGGTACTACCTTTTGGATATTGAACTGTTGAGGAATTTTAGTATTAGCATCGATATTAGTTCCTTATCTAGTGACAATTTTAATATTGTTCTCTTTTCCCTCATCTCCATACCTAGGTTCATAATTTATCAGATTGGCCCCTCTTTGCCTTGATATTCCCACTTGGAAATCAGATTCGAGAAATCTTCGGTGGAGTGAGTATTATTTCTATAGTGGGCACACCATGGTCTTCGTGGAAGGGGTAAATCCCTTGCAAGATGCCCTTTCTCATCACAGTTGTAGCATCGACCTAGTCCCCTTTTGCCAATTCATCCTCCTCTGAAGTTTCCTCCACCTCGACGACCTCCTTCGAACCCTTGAGGAGTTTCATTGACTTTGAATGCGGAACGATCCAATATGTTGACTAGAGTATCCAAAGCTCTACATTGGTTGGTAGTATGAGTAGGGGACCCCGAAAATTCACAATATATTGTATTTAGAACAGGGTTGTACTTTTTTAGAATAGGGAAGTGCCTCAGAGAGTGCCCGTGACTTCTAAAAATTTCTCAATACCCATTGGTATGTCCTCCTTGATGATTCAAGAAAGCATGGTATTGAACAGGGTCATGGAATGGCGTTGTATCCGCGACTTGAAAAATGCCTCTTGGCAGTCCTATTGGTGGAGGCTCCATCAGGTGATTAGGGGGTCCTACACCCCTCAATATTGGACATTCATTTGTTGTATAACCTTCAGTATAACAACCAATACACCAGACCTGCAACCAACCTGCTCTAGGAAGGGTTAACTCTTGGATCTTGTCAGTTAACATGGAGATCTGGCCTTGCAGTTGTGCAATATTATGATCTTCAGGTCGTCTCATCACTCACAAGCTCCCATGATAGCCTTCCATAGCCTCAATCTTCATGGCTTGTTCCAATGCTTCCCCCAAAGTAGTTATTCTTTATTGAGTCAATGTGATTTGGGTTAATGGTAGCAACCCTTGAATAAACCATTTTCTCTGATGGTCCTCATGGATAGGGTTTTCTAATTTCCCTATCACATACTTAAATATTTGTTTATATTCCCATGTAGACTCACTGTCTCGTTATTTTATCTCCCGCAACTCAAAGAGAGCCTATTGCTCTGACTGAGGTAATCAAAATTCTGCGATAACTTCTACTTCACCTGGGTTAAAGAGAAAGGTTTCCTTTCATTATTCCCTAGCTCTATATATTCCATGTACCAATTTAAAGCTATACCCCTCAAAGTGGTATGGAAATCGACCAATTTGTTTGTGTCCAGAGTTTCGTGAGACCTCCAGATGGCTTCACAAAGAAACTAGTGTTGTTCAATGTCCTCATCCCCTTTACCCCAAAATTATGGGTATTGGGTGAGAGACCCTGCATGTTGATGCACTATAGATGGAATAAGATATCCTATTAATATGAACCCTGAAGGTCCTAGTTGCGATATAATTGAAACACTCGCTACATTGCTGCTACTACTACTACTTGAACCTGTTGGAATACAAGGGTTAGAAAGGATAGAAACTATGGAAAGATGGATCGTAGAGATTACCAAATTTTCATATGGCACTAAGGGAATAAGTGACTCGGGGATAGGGTCTTTACCTACATAGTGAATTTATTTGATATTGGGGGTCACATTTTCTTGCAATGTTTCGTCTACCTCGTGATGTAGTCCAACATTTTCTGGCATTGTGGGTTCTATCTCTCCCACAACTCCCTCTGAGGTCTTGGAGGAGTATTCTTCTTCAGTGGTGGCGTCTATCTGTACTTCTTCATCTGTCTCTCCTAAGGTTCCCTTCTCTTATCTTCCTCCTACAGAATCTTCACCTCTCTCACCAAATTTCTCCTTCAACCATCGGTTGGCAAGCCTTCCATGTCTCTCCAACTATCGCAACTTCTCTAATTCTTTTCTTCAACTACATTCAAAATCAATATCCTTCCACAATTGATCATGTCTCTTCATTACCTTTCTCATCTGATTCTACCACCTCTTTTCAATAGTTGCAACGCTCCTTAGAGCTTGTTTGTTTCTTGTAGTCTTCTCTTGTCGCCCCCCCATCTCCAGAAACACCTTATTTATTGACTCATGACCCTCTCGAAAATCACCTCCTCCCCCCAATGTTGGGGTTTATGATTTCATCTCAACTGAAGGAACGGGTAGCATCCCTTCTTCCACTAGCAAAATCTTGATCCAAGGAGGGATTTCTCGCAACAATATTCCTCTGGATCCTTTATGGAACACGACTTCTACTTTCAAAAAATATTGGTGGTTCTTCGCAGTGAAATCGATAATATATCCTTCAAGGGTATTCTGCACCCAAAATTCCACATCACGAGAGATATGATGATCTAATCGGTGAAGAACTGCTAAAATCCCAACAATCTAGTTATATCTTCTCTTGACTCGATCTTTATATTTGAGTGTTTCTTGCAACCTCTCTAGCCACTAAAATACCTCTTAAGGGAATCGAATCCAAAAGATCTCGTATTGGCCACTCGCAGGTTCCAAATAAAAGATAGTGCTCTTCACAACCCTCCAATTTTTGTGTCATAATTCGACTTCTTGTTGTATAAACTTGTCGCACCGTCTTTCCCACCAATTCTCAACATCATATTTGAAGATCCCATGAGGCACCCTCTAGAAATGAAACCATTTGTTTGCGCAAAATCGAGACCATGGTTCTCAGAGGTTACCAAAAAAGGGTACCATTGTAGTTTAGGAGTGTTGGCATTTTCACCCTTCCTCAAGGGAAGGAGGTCTCACCTGAAGCGCAACCGAGACATGTGTGTGTGGTGAAGTGAGTTAAAGAGAATGTAGCATCGGGTTTAACATTATCATATTCATGTTCATACATCAATACGCAAAAGACATTCATAGATAATGAGTAAATGCAAGATATATAAGACAAAAGTAATTGTGAAACAAAGAAACTATGGATTCATACACAATATATCAAAATTGCAAGGCCCAAATAACCTCTTATATTAGTAGCATCTCAAAACCAGTCGTACATAGAGGTAATTTCACAAACAATCATTTATGTAGTGGAATGTATCCCCCAGATACCCATTATAGAATCTAAGCTTATGCACAAGCACAAAGACGTTCAAGAACCCTTTACAATAGCTCTAGTGACTGATTCAACCACAATAATGCTAATAATAATACTAGTGGTAACTCGTTGTAACAACAGTAATAGTTGTAATACTTTCCCTATTACATAGGTCCATATTTAATAGTTTTCCCTCGATGTTTCTTGGATTCTTGATTCCATTGTTGTTTTCTTGATTCCGTTGTCTTTTCTAGCTTTCTCCTTGCATGTTCTTGAAGGTCTTGGCTCTTTCCACTACTCGTTCAGTTGGTGCGTGATGTTGTTGGTTGTTTTCATTGTTGTTAGATTGTTAGTTGGATTTTTTCTTGTCTAATTGTTTTCCGCCACATCAAGTCTTTCACTGAGCTATTGCGCTTACAACAAAATTAGGCATCCCTCAAAAACAGAGGGCCCAACAACCTCTCCAAGTCCACTACTCCATTCATTAGAAGGATACCTACTTCTTATTTGCTCCTTTCAAGCTGTTGATTTTCCCTTGTCCCACTATTATCGTAGATGTTTCTCCTCTCCCTATGTTTTCTTTGACAAAGTAGGCATTACCACCTTTAACCAAGTGATATTTCTTTTCTTTCCTCTTGAAAGTCACATCATGATCCCATAGGTATGGGCTACCAAAAATCACATTGCAAACATCTAGTGGTGCAAATTTGCATTCTACTTTATTAGCATAATCAATGTTAATGGAAAACCTGATTTTGCATCTCTAGTTGATTCTCATAATAGATTTTTGTTGGATGCAAACCAATGATCATGGTTGTACAAGATCGTGAGTTTCTAGACCAAGCTCATATACTAAATATTCATAAATCAGTTTGCATGGAGAACCATTGTGAAACAAAGTATTTTCCTTTTGATCCTTCACTTGAACTTTGATTTGGAATAGTGCATTTTTGTCTCCACTTACCCTTGGTTTTTGCAATGTTGTGCAATTCATGGCTTCAACCACGTAGGAGGTGATTTCTACCACTATTTTTCTTTTGTCTTGGTCGTTGCATTTTCTCCCTTCTTGGACTTGTGCCTCTTTGGACACAAATCTAGATAAATTTTCCAACCCTTTTTATCCATGTGCCCATCCACATTACTATGTGGTGCAAGTCATGGCTTCATCCACGTAGGAGATGATTTCTACCATTGTTTTTCTTTTGTCTTGTTCGTTGCATTTTCTCCCTTCTTGGACTTGCGTTGCTTTGGAAACAACTCTAGATAAATTTTCCAACACTTTTCATACATGTGCCCATCCACATTACTATGTTTGCAACACCTATTAGGATCCTTCATTTTTTGGATTGTGGCTACAACCTTCTTGCCTTTTTTTCTTGCTAGTCTCTTATTATCCCTTTTGCTACTACCCCATATTGGAGTCCAACTCAATGTAGAGAGATTTCTTTCTAAACTCATCTATGCTTTTCACACTAAGAAGTTGCAATTGCTTTCAGATATGGATGGATAGTCCTCTAAGGTACTTCACCACCACCCCCAAATCTTCCCAAGAGATACCCATCATGATGGTTTGCTTCCAAAATTTTGATGTATATTCTTATACACCTTGTTATTGTTCTAGGTGAAGGCATTGTGATTTCACGAGTTGTTCCTCTCTGTATCCTATGGGATAAAATTGTGATTTCAACAATGCCTTCAAATCCTCCCATTTCACAACCATGGGTTTCTTGCCTATCCTCTATACATATACATAGCTCTCCCACGAATCAAAGCATGTTCGATAATCTTGAAATGGGAAAAAGAAGTCTATTGTGTTTCTTTGATTTGGTAAAGGAAAAAATAAACCTCTAATTGTTTCAACCAGCTATTGGATGTTTCTATGTTAACTTGACCATCATACATTGGTATTTCAAGCTTCACATCAAAATGGAATATTGGAAGATGAAGGAAGAGATTTTTCATTACTCGAGTTTCCAAGTATCATAGCTTTGGAATCTTCTAGGTCAACCTTGTTTTCTTGATGTCAGTCTCTAGTGAGTGTCCTTCCTTACCCTTCATTAGCAGTAGTTGTGTTAGCATATTTGTCAATGAAGCAATGATTTGCTCTAGCTGAGTAAAATTGGATTTTGAGTACTCCTTGCCATGTTCTCCATGAGAAGTCTTAGCCATTCTTGTTTTTTCTTCTCATATCTAACCCTTACAACAATGCTTTTCCATTGTCTTAGTATCCAGTGCAGGTGTTTACCATACAATTTCTTCACAAAGTCTTATAACATAGGCTCTTATACCATATGACTTGTAAATGGTAAGCCTATGGCCCATCCCATCTTGTCAACTTGGATCATTTGCAGAATTAAAACTGTAACGTCTCTGCAATTATTCTTAGTTGAGTTCAAGCTGAGTTCAAGCTCCTCAACCTCTATTGAAATTTGGTTTCAATATTATGTTCATTTGTGTCGTAGTGTCAAGGCCACTACTCAACCCTGGCTTCAAGTGCACTCCATTTCAATTGCCAACCAAATAACCCATTGTTTCTTAAATTTCCAAACCCAACACTCTAATCTATTATGCTAAATAAGTTATGCATTCTACATGCTAGTTGAAGAGAACTATGTTATTTAAATGTGTAAGCCAACTCTTGTATCAATAACACATCCAACTCTCTCTCTCTCTCTCTCTCTCTCTCTCNTATATATATATATATATATATCAAGGGGCATTGTTCCTCCTTTTTTTTTGTCATTGTTATCAATACAACCCTCCATCATAAATATAAGTGTATTCACATACTATTAAAGGATGGTTATGGTTAATTATTTGACATAATTGTAATACTTGTATTTGTGGATGTATGATGTTTGAAAAAAGAATATGTTGCTAATAAACCATACGACTATTGGTTATTGAGTGAACAAATCACAAGGATGTCATGGAGGCATCTAGTTCCTAACAACTAATGATTAAGCAATTGGATAATAGTGTTGTAGTGTATAGTTTACACATCTATCAAACACACCAATGAACATAGCATAATTGATAAGAGAACCAACAAATTCCAAGCCAATGATTCCATCAAATTCCTAACAGTGTTGTAGTTGCATAGACACACAACACATAAGCATAATCTCCATGCCAATGGTCAAGACATTAGAATATTTATATTTGAATTCCTCCCAATGATCCCAACATATAGAGATTTATGTTGTGGGTAGTTAATTGGGGAATCAATGCATGGGAGCCATTAGGGATTAACCTCTAAGAGAAATCCAAGTATATACAAGTGCATATGACCTCCCACCAACAATATTGATGGCCAAGGAAGGAATAAAACATTGATTTCCAACATATCGAATGGAAACTCAGTCGAAAAAGGAAACCATTGATTTCATTTGGCTCTTACACGAGTAGCCTGGAACAACCTATCTTTTGTGGCCATCAAAACAAATTGTGGTAGAGATAATACACAAAATTTTGCAATTAAATTGAATGGGATGCACATAGGAATTCACCAAATGAAGCAATTAAACCAACAATTAAATGAATCCACACAGTAATTAAACATCGTGAACAACATAATTTTCCCTTGGAAACCCAAATGGGAAAACCAACATCAAATGGATTTTCTCATCGTTGATTTCTCAACAATTGTAGAATTATAATGGTGTTTTGGCTCTCTAGAGCTTTTACAGATTACAAACTTAGAAATATTCTCAACAATCCTTCTCTTCCCCACAAAAGAACCTCTTCTCCAACATTTTGCGGAATTTTATAGGCAAAATTAGCTTGTTGGGAGCCACTGGAAACCCATGCATCCCAACTCTTCAACTTCCTAAATCCAACACTCTTCCTCTCCTTTGTCATCTTGTTGGTAGTGTTCCTATTCATGGTTCTTTTGTTATTTGTCTTTCTCTTCTTCGTTTTTTTTTTAATTCTTTAATTCTTTTTGTAATTTTATTAACCCTTGGGGGTGAGCAATAGTAGATTAGACAAGTGTGGGGCCCTTCATACTATCAATCCCACCTTGTCATCAACCTTGTAGCCTTGAGCCTCACTTCCTTAGCCAAACCTTTGATTTTGCTAAGTTTTCTTCATTTAGCTAAGACTTTAAAACCACTCGATGTTTGTTCAAATTTGATTTTGGATCACTACTTGTCACACTCATGTCCAACTAGAACACACTTTTCTAAGGTGAAACAACAAGTTATCATGTAGATGAAAATCTCAACATGATGTTCCAACAAGTTATCATGTAGATGGAAATCTCAACATGATGTTCCTTGGAGAAGATCTACATAAATTTGAGTAAGTGATGGAACTACTTCAAAATGTTGGTGTCTATATCGTGTTTGATGTCTACATGTGTCCAAAATAGTTAGTAGATCCTGAAATGGTGGATAGTGGTCGATTCAAGTAATCCACTACATGGTTGGAGGCAATACTCTTATGTTTGATCACCAAATGACATTGTTGTTAATATGCCATCCACTTCAATTGTCATACACTTCAAAATTTATATTGTGTTTATAGAAAGAACAAATGCCTATAGTCATAATTAGTGGCAATCTCCTTATTGAAGATATATTTTTTCCATTGTTTGAGAGCATGTATGATTGCATAAATTTCTTAGTTGTAAGTTAATGCAATGATTCCAATATACTATATGAATTTTCATGGAGTTAGTAATTTTCAATAGACCCCAAAATCATTGATTTTCATAAAGTTGGCCTTTTACGATAGAACCCAAACTTTGTAAATTTTTATGAAGTTTTCCATGTTTAATTAAACTCCATTACTATATATTTCCATGAAGTTGATATTTTTTAATAGACCTTAAAAAATGTCAACTTTTATGTAGGTTTTTTTTATATATCTCAAAATTGTCAAATTTCAGTAACTTTAAATTTTCTTATAAACCTCAAAACTGTGAAATTTTATGTCTTTGACCATTTTTTATAAACTGTGTAACTATGGATAACAAAGTATGAGTTTGTCTTACACATATCCCTTAAGCATTTTACACATATCCCTTAAACATTTAATGTTGTATATCCACTGATTATGAACTTATGTAGTTATATTTAAATAATTGATTTTGACATATATTCTTTAGTAACTATACAAATTCTCATATATAAAAATCTATTTTTCATTCACTAAATATTACATTTGTTTTTCTAATATCTTTCTAAATCTTCTTTTAATATTTATAAAAAAAATCATATTAATATTCTATTTAAAAATAAAATAATACCATAAAATACTAAATCTTCTTTTAATATTTATAAAAAAAAGTCATATTAATATTCTATTTAAAAATAAAATAATACCATAAAATACTAAATCTTCTTTTAATATTTATAAAAAAAGTCATATTAATATTCTATTTAAAAATAAAATAATACCATAAAATACTAATAATTATAGTCTCAATTTTTTTAATAAGTTTTATAAAATAAATTCCATTTTCTTTAAATTATATATATAATTTAAAAAAAAAATGGAATTCATTCTATAAAACTTATTAAAAAAAATGAGACTATAATTATTAGTATTTATTAACACAGATCAAAATGTGATCACTGCTATTCATTAGTTTTTAAAATAAAATTATTAATTTCAACTCTACAACAATCTACTTTTACATAAAAGAGATTTAACTTATACCTATACCTCCTTAACAAGAAATTAACTAATATCAATACTTATTACCTTATTTATCATATTGGTCTATATCATGCATGCATCTGAGATTTAAACTACACATCACTGTTTTCTACGGCTCGTGTATATGTAAACTTTTTAGACGACATAGACCTTTTTGTGATATTTTTAATATTTTCTTCGGTAATTTAGATGCTATGATGAAATGCAAGTTATATAAAATATATTTTTAATTCTTCTCATAAATTAAAACAGGGTCATTCCCCTACTATAATATACAATCATTTTGATCGTACACATGCAAGTGGCAAAATAAATTCTTATTATATACTTGCACCCTGACAATTTCCCTATATTTGCCTAATTACAATACTACACACTACTCAAAACACTGTCAAATACACACTCACAACTCTGCCTTCAGGTTTTCCAGAGGATATTGGGCATTGTAAACTAAAAAATTTCATGGATACCAAGTAAGATCAGAGACTAACTTCATATTGATATGCCATATTCTTTGACAACCAATACATGGTCTTCTCTGCCATCCTTTGACTGAGCTACAAGTTTGTGCTTTCCAGGTGCCATTTTTAGGTTGGAACAGAATGTATATATATAACTGATGTAGCACGTTGCACCTTAGACCAATAGGTTTCACAGGACTGAACCTGCACACAGTATTGAAATCATATGATATGAAACTAAGGATGTGTTTAATCTCTGATTCACCAGTTGGCAATGATGTTGAGCACAACAAGTATGAAATGGATCAATGTCTCATTCATTAGTTAACAATGATGTTGAGTATATCAACTATGAAAAGAAAGAAAGAAACGTAATGTATGTTACCTGCTATTACAAACCAAAAGAGCATTGCACCCATTATAATTTTTTGAGACACAAATTGCATGGTTGCTCTCCCTGATAGTACTTGATGCTCTGCAGAGAAATGCCAGCCAGCAGGTTCATTAGATAGTCACCGAAAGAAAGCTCATTGTAACTACAATAGCAAGGTGCTCTACAACCTTGAATGAAGGGGATGTCCATGTGCCTGTGTGTTAAGGCTAATAAAAAGCAAACAAAACCAAAGCATTTTTTTTTAATTACTATAAAAAAAATATTATTTACCTTATTTACCATATTTAGCTAATAACTACAAACAAAATAACATAAATTGATCTTAACCTTTTATCTTCGCTATCCATCCTAAATTGCAATGATATGTGTTAACCTGAGATCTTTAGCACCAAGAAAGCTACAAGGATAGAAAAAAT
>SNQJ01S0014629.1:72612-104831 GCA_010110895.2 Picea sitchensis
TTCATCAAGAGTCCAAGTAGGATTGTCTGGAGGCTTATTTGGTGTAGAAGTTCCCTTTTTGGGTGGCATGTTGGCCAAGTATCACTTTTGAACCTTGATTTTGGGGTGGTTCTGCTAGACAATATTTCTTCTGTTGTATCTCCCATGTTTCGACCCTTTTGGGTATGGAAATTTCTTTTATGTAGTTCTCTGATATTTCTTCTTTGTAATTCCACAGGTCTGATCAAAATTGGATGTGCCAAGTGGAATTTACAGTAACTTCCCCACAACTTGCTAATTTTTGGCCTTTCTAGGAGATCTCACTTATATAGCCTGCCCCGCACAATATAATTGATATACAATTCTGAAACTTGTCCCATAAATATTACAGACTGTCCACTATCCAATGAAACTAATCTCACTCAATTTGGATACTCTAGGAAGAAGTTATGATTGTTTTACCTGGAACACCTTCTTGAGACTAGTCAATAGGACTAGTTAGATACCCTATATTCCACAGGGTGTATCTACAAATTTAAGATGATCTTGAAGATGAACGTTTTATCACAAATACCTTACTAATTTTTGTGAATATCCCCTGGCGTTCAAGGTCTGAAACGTTACATAAATTTTTTTATAGCGAAAATTTCATAATGACTCAGTTCAGGATGATTCCATAACCCTATGTTTCACAGGATGTATCTTAGAAAGTATAAGGCCTCATGAGCTGAAATTTTAACCCAACGTACCTTGATCTGTCTACTAAATTTCTTCCAAGCTGTTTCTTCTGAAACGTTGTAGAAAAAAAGTTATAGAAAAAATTCCAAGGTGTCTCAGATGTAGCAACGAAACACCAAGACCTTGAGCTCTGGTACCATATGTTAAGAACCAAATATCAATATAACATATAAAAACTTCAGAATAAGTACTCAACGCCTTTAAAAAGAGATAATTTCAGATAATAAGCCTCTTCATGGGGATAACCTCCTTTTACCCCACATAAATGTTCAAGTACAAGGTGAATCCAAATGAAAATGTCTCCTTGGTATATATAGGAGACTAGGAGGTATAATTACAACTAATGGAATAAAGCCAACATAAATAAAATAACATTACTAATGTAATATGACCCAATTAAGGGGTAATGAGCCAATATTAGGGCTTAACATGATAACATGTAAATTGCCTTTATGACTCAACCAATCTATAATCACCTTTGAGTCCCCCATCAACTGTAACTTTGGAATATTCCAATGATTTGCAAGAGTTAGAGTTACCCAAGCCCCCATCATCTTTGCTTTAGTATTTGTATCGTCCTCACAATTGATGTGCCATCTGTAAACATGCGAGTCTGTAATTTTGATGACTCCCCCAGCTCCACAAATCGATCCACCTCGAATGGATGCCCCATCAAAAAAAGTAGTGTAACCCTGAAACTGTGTGATCAAGCACATTCTTATAGTGTTCAATTTTTTAGCATGAGAATGGAAGTTGAGCGCTCCTAGTGTCTTAAATACCACTGCCCATACCAAGGGATATTTCTCTTCAAATATAACTTTATTTCTCTCAAGCCAAATATACCAACAAGTAAGTGCTGCCAGATTATTGGAGATAGTCTTATCTATCACCCAAGAGGCTATGCAATCATTAAAGGAGATTCCAGCCCAAGGTTTTTTAACTTTTAGTATGAAGGAAGTTCTGGCCCAAACTATCTGAGTGAAAGTGCATTGCAGGAACAAGTGGTTGATATCTTCATGTGAGAAATTCTTGATTTTCATTCTCTTACTAATGCAACTCTAAAATATCTACAAATTGTGATAATAATATTTGTTGCTTGATTCGTAACTCGAAATGGCTTGGTGTATATACTATCTCTCTAGGGACCGAAGTTGATTGGACCTGTGTAGTGGTTTATTTCCCTCGACATATGCTCTTGTTGACTATGATGAAGCATCAATTTCTATCTTGGTTCTCCTCTTTTTAGTTAGTCATGTAGTGCACATTGCTTCCTCTTCCTTTTGTCACTTGTTTTCATATTGTTCTTTCTCTCCTTGCCTCTTAATATTTGTGAGATGAGGTGATTCTCTCATGGATTTCTTGGATGTATGCTATGATGTACTACCTTTCTCCTATTTATGGTTGGTCTAGGATTCTTTGACATCTACGATTTCAATCTCAAAATCAAGTCGTTGGCACAAGTTCTTAGGCCATTGTGCCAATGTAGATTGAATATTGTTATTTGAAATGAAAGTAGGTAAAGTATCGCCTATGGATCTATGCATGGTTTCACATAAATGTTATGCATATCAATCTCAAAATAAATAAAATCATCATATTTGTCAATAAGATTTTGTGGAATCTTAAAGGATTCAGTAGTATCCTATATCATTCTACTATGCCAATGTTGAAAATCCAAATTTGTATCCACTTGTAGTTACTTGCCTTTGTTATACTTCGGCCATATGTTGAATTTGGGCACTTGAATGACTTTGTAACCTCTATGTTGAAGGGTTTCCCCTCTGGTGATTTCCATGAAATCATTGCTAGAAGTGAGCATACACAACTATAGTGAAAAATGTTACTGTACTATTATGCCTCTATGCAATCTACAACAAAATCATTTTGAAGGTAGAGTGCCCATGACATCTTGGTTCCCTATGTGCACCTCTCAACTACATGGATGAATCATAGGGCACTCACCCTTTCAAATTTTTTGAATTAGTTTCCATGCTAACGACTACATGGAAAATAATACCTCGGGGTCTTGGATGGATGAGATGATGACATCAGGTGCACATCTATGTGTGCCATACTTCTGAAAAATGTCCTCAACAATGAAATTTTGGTCCATGATCACTTCTACTACATATTCTCCCTATAATGGAAAACCTAAAGCTTGATGCATGACATCTGGATCAACAGGTTATGGATGATTGAGTCACAAGTAGCCCCCATGCAGCCAACACAATGAAAATATCACTCAACAAGAAGTAGGTGTACTCCATACAAAGTGAGGCACATCTAGTAGAGGCATAATTATAGATTTATATGGCCTATGCACCAATGTTTTTGGCTCAATAGTCCCGATTCCATTTTCTAATGTGTTAACTTCAGCATACAGAACAAATTTTTATATGGGTCTTCTACTTTGGATGGATTTTGGGCTTAGACGAAGTCACCATTATGATTACAATCACAAACAAACACTACTTTTCTTTATCAACCCTATTAAACAAGATCTAAAACTTTCAATGTAATCCCCAACTCCTTCCTTCTTACTTATAAAAAACCCCAACAATAGACCTATCGATTAATTCACCCATGGCCTGCCATATTTTGAAGAGTCAATGTTTAATGTCCATCACATAATTCAAATTGTAGCAATTGTTCCCTTGTGTTACTTGATATTCACCATCATATTCCTAGATTTACTTCCACATTTTTCCTTAACTATTGTCATATTACCACCATCACCTCATTTCTTGTCAACCTCACCCATCACATCAACAATAGTTTGTGCCTTTCTAAATTCTCAGCCATTTTATTTATTAACACAACTTAACTTGTACTTGCCAACTACCTTTAAAAATAAAATAACTAATTTGTACTTCCAATAGGAAACTTTAATTCAAACTATAAACCCTAACTACTTTACCTTAATCACAACACCACCAATTAACTCTCTACCGCACTCTACTCTTATTCGAGAAAAATTTTTGGGGCTAAATTTTGCCCATGGGCTAATTTTCCATGTTTTTTTCCAAGAAAATATTCTCCAATTTCCTTTTTTTCTAAAAATGATTCTCCCAAATTCTATAGAATAAAATTATTTTACTCTAAAAATGATCCAGGTGGATATTGGTGGCCACCCACCTATTCCAACTGGCTCCTCTTGATAGTTTTTAGTTTAACACATTTCTCTGTAATGGTAACATTTCTTTGTAATTGTGGGTTCTGCACTTCCAGGACTATCCTTAAGCCCTACACAACATCCAGGTGAATATTGGTGGCCGCCCACAAATTCCAACTGGCTTATTTTGAAAGTTTTCATGTCAGTACATCTTTATGTACTTCCAGGATCATTTTGGGGCCCTAAACAATGTTTTTTGGCTTGCCACTGTCAAATTGTAGAAAACGTTAAAATTTGATGGCATAATGTGTATTTATCGAAAAGACCTTTCCAACGGGCTATCATATGCCTAAAACGGAGGTCGTATGCAAAAGTTACGACCCTGGGAAGTTGAGGTACCAACTTACCCATCGGGGCCCACATAAATTTTGGAATTTCATCTCCTGGGGTTAGGTTTTTGGATTTCTAGGGTTTTGGAATTCATGAGTAATGTTAAAAAGGCCTCTGGAGCCTCATTGTAATCACTCTACTTAGACAGGTGCATGTAGCAGCCACATCTCTTCTTAGATATAACTACCACCATTCGAACAAGTTATTTCCAGTGCAGTTTTACAGTTTCAACCTATTTTAATTATTCAATAGAAGTCATTGCTCGTTGGATATCTGTGGTTATTCTCTGTATCTCTATGTTATTGTATTCAGTCTATTATTCATTTCCTTCCACTCATAAATCTGGATCAGTGGTGTCAGATCAGTCTGCTCTTCATTTATTTTGCTTCGTGCATGTCCCCGACAAGATCTGGGTACAAGAAGTTGAGACTCGAACCAGTCGAGCCTTTTCAAGATCGGCCACGCCGAGACCAACAAAAAATCATGGGGGGTGAGAAGAAAGATGATGGAGCAGGATATCCTTTTAAACTGTTGCTCGAGGAATCCCTTGCGTGACAAATGAACGAAATGATGGAAAAATTTGCACAGATCCTTCGGCGACTCCACACAGGAGATGCATCTTCATCAAGAGGCCATGAAACCCCCTTCAAGGTACAAGTAAATTTTGATATTCCATTATTTTAAGGACTAACAGATGCGGATGTTGTAGATAAATGGTTGAATCTGTTCAATGGGTATTTTCCGGTCCACAATTTTTTCGATAGGGAAAAGATTACTTTTGCACTCCTCAAGGTCGTCCCTCATATTAAGGATTGGTGGGATACTTACACTGAGAAAAGGGTTGTAGAGGAATCTACAATATTTGCGTTCACCCCCACATGGGTTTAGGGATTTCATTAAATAACAATACTATCCTTTTGGAAGCTACGATGACCAATACACAAGATGGACCATGCTGCATCAGGAAAGGGACCAGACAATGCCAGATTTCACCAATATTTTCCATACTCTATGCACCAAATTGGGTGTAAAAGACTTTGAACGAGATCTCGTGCTCAAATAATGTGGTTTTCTGCATAGATACATTCAAACATAAATGTAGTTTTTGGACATTGCATCATTAGATGCGGCTTATAGATATGTTGTCAAGATTGAGCATAAATTTAAGCAGAAGAGGCGAGAGTTTGGATCTACAAAATCCTCACAGCCGAAGCAGGGCAAAGGCGGCCCCACCACACAAAATAAGGGACAGAGAAAATATGGTCACTCTCGAGAAAACTAGTCCAAGACGCAACCCAAGAAGGGTAATGAGAAGTCGAAGAAGGACATGGGAAAGTGGTGTGAATAACATAAAATCCCTTGGCACAACACCGAAGAATGTCACTCCAAGCAGTCACTGGTGGTTGAGTTGAAAGCTTCTGAGTCAGAGGAAGATTTTGACTCCGAATAAAATCTAGAAGGAGGGAAGCGGATTATTGATGTCGAACCCAGTGCCATTGTCGCTACCACCAAAGTCCATCCAAGCGAACCAGAAGAATAGAGGAAGGGGAACACCTCTTTCACTCACAGATGTGGGTAAAGGGGGCTTCACTTCATTTCATTGTCGATAGTGGTAGTCAAAAGAACCTGATCTTAGCAGAGGTCGTCAAGTGGCTAGACATGTCGATGACATTGCATCTTTATCCCTACACCATCGGTTGTCTTCGCCAAGGAAGAGATCTTTGCATCAGCCAACAATGTCGTCCACCCTACGACATGAAGCCCTTCAAAGAAAAAGTATTGTGTGATATTTCTCCCCTTGAAGTTTGTGATGTTCTTTTAGGACAACCATATTTGTGGAAACGACATGTTGCGTATGAGTCTAGACCTTGCAGTGTTATTATTACTTTCGATAGACAATTGTATAGGATACCAGAGGTAGCGCTGCTTACCGTTATTTCTTTAATCTCTACTAAGCAATGCAGTAAGGTCATTTTTGAGACCAAGAAGTTTGTCTTCTTTGTGATCCGTGCTCATAGTAAACAAAAGGTCACCACCACATCTGTGACCTCTACACAGAGCCTCTCTTTGCAGCAGAAGCAAGTGGACGAGATTGTTTAATAGTACAGAGACATCTTCTCCTCACCCACTGGGGTACCAACTCACTGCCAAGTCAAGCATCCAGTTGACCTAACCCTTGGTGCACCTCTGCCTAATAGACCATTCTATCATTTCTTACTGATAGAAAATGACGAAATCAAGTGTCAGATCCAAGAGCTACTAAAAAAGGGGCACATCAGACACAACTCCTCCCCTTGCCGAAGCTCGATTGTACTGGTGCAGAATAAATATGGGACCTGGCGACTCTTCATTGATTATAGAGCATTAAACAAAATCACAGTAAGGAATCGGTACCCAATTCCCTGAATTGATGACCTTCTTGACCAACTCAAGGGGGAAAATTTATTTAGCAATATTGACCTAAATTCTGGCTACCACCAAGTTCCAATTGAATCGACTGATGTATGGAAGACAAATTTCAAATCTAAATAAGGTCTCTTCGAATGGTTGGCCATTCCCTTTGGCTTAACTAATGCAGTAGCCACTTTCATGAGGTTGATGGATGATGCATTGAGACCCTTCACAAAATATTTTTTGGTGGTGTATTTGGATGACATCCTGATCTTCAACAGAACTTGGGAGGAGCACATGAACATATTCAACAGGTTTTCAACACTCTGTGGTAGCACAATCTATATGATAACTTGGAAAAATCATCCTTTGGCATGAACATGGTCCAACACTTGGGCTACATTGTTGATGAGCATGGGGTACATGTGGATCCAACTAATATCCAAGTCATCCGTTACTGGACAGCCCCAACCAAACTAACCAAGATTTGAAGCTTCTTGGGACTTACCAACTTCTACCGACGGTTCATGTTGGGATTCTCCGATATTGCATGGGCCCTTGGCCAAGTGACCAAGGGCAGTGGTAAGTAAAATTTTGCATGGGGGAAGGAACAACAACACGCACTTGATGATATGAAGCATCGCTTGTTCTCAACTCCAGTACTCTCCTTACCCGATCTACAACAATCGTTCAATATTGAGACTGATGCATCCTACTATGTTGTAGGTGGAGTTCTCACTCAACATGGTCATCCAATAGCATACCATAGTGAGACACTCTCAAATACCATCCGAAAATACCCCACCTATGACAAGGAAATGTATTCCATTGTACAAGCATTTCATCAATGGAAACATTACATTCTGAGAAAGAAGAAAATCATCCACATTGATCACAAGCCTTTGTAGTTCATTCAGACACAAGGGAAGTTGCAGAATGACCACCATCAAAAGTGGTCGATATACCTGCAATAGTTCCATATCAAAATCAAGTATAAGACATGGATTCCAAATCATGTCACTAACTGCCTCAGTCGACCTCCCGTGGTTGCACTCACCATTGTGTTCCATTCTTGTGGCAATGAGGCATCTGAGTGGCCCCAACTTTATCAACGAGATCCTGACTTCACCACCACCTATCATCTCTTGGGTACAAGCATGAATGTCACCAATTTTCACATTCATGATGGACTATTATGCCATCTGGGCCACCTTTGTGTTCCTTCAAGTGAGTGTGAAAATATGATTTGGGAGACTCACTACAGTTGGATGGTAGTACATTTTGGTGTGGAGAAAACTGTGTTCGTTCTACAGAAACATTTTTATTGGCAAAAACTTCGACAGGATGTCAACAAGTATATCGTATATTTCACTGTCTGTGCCATTTCCAAGCCATCCATCAAGAAGCATGGCTTATACACCCCTCTTCCTACTCCTGAGAGGCCTTGGGAATTCATCTCGATGAATTACATGTCTGGCATTCCATCCACCAAGAAAAAAAATGATTGTGTATTTGTGGTGGTTGATCAATTTTCGAAAATGTCCATTCTCACAGCCTGCAAGAAGAGCACCACAGTGGCAGATATTGCCAAGATCTTCTTCGAATGAGTGTGGGTCCATTTTTGGATACCACATACCATCATCTCTGATCAGGACAACAGGTTCCTCAACACATTTTGGTCGAGTCTCTGGTCATTGTTGGACACCAAACTCACTAAATCCACTACCTTCCACCCTAAAAAAGATGGTCAAATAAAGGTTGTCAATCAGATGATTGTGCACATCCTACGCATGTATAACTCTAAGAATCTATGTACATGGGATGAGAGCCTTCCCTATGTTCAACACAGCTACAACATGGCCCTCCATAGCTCCACCGTCCATAGCCGATTTCATATGGGGCTAGGATTCCAACCATTGGGTCCCATTGATGTTGCACTACCTCTTGCAACCACACAGACATAATATTCCCATGTTCATTTTGAGGCCGAAAAAGCCACCAAATTCATTGAGCAGATTCAAAACATCCTCCAATAGGTCCATGAGATTTTTTAGAAAGCCAATCTTAAGTACAAGCAATGCCATTATCAACACCGGGTACCACACAAGTTTCAGGTTGGAGACAAGGTGTTATTGGTTAAATCGGTGAATGCAAGCATAAATTGATCTCCCTAGATCCACCTAGATTTAGAACAAAACAAGACAGGACATGATGCTTTCCATAAGCTTTAATCATTGAGTTTACTATCAAACAAGAGATGAATGACATACCTTTGAATATTGCTTCCTTATATCTTTGTTGTCCCTGCTCCGCTTCGGTGCTCTTGTGATATTGGATATGCAATGAAACACAAACCAACCAAAGTGAAAGCAACAATAGTATATTCAATGAAAACTTACACATGTGATCAAGGAGTCATGTAATAAAATGAGAATGATTTTATGGGAAAGAAACATGCCACTGTATTATATTAAGTAAAAGTGGAAGATACAACCAAACAACCTTGATGTTGCAAGGTTCCCTTTCGGTGGCCCTTTTCTCCAACACACACACACTTGCTCCACACTTGCATGAAGAGGATCCACAATAACTTGATGGACATATGAAGATCTCAAGCATCAATTGAGACATAATCCCTCACACAATTCTCAGCCTATTCCTTCATTAATTCCTAGCTTGGTCTTGCTTTCTCTTGCTTAACCCTTTCCATCAGAAATCCATTATTATATAGGAGAAAGAGAGATGGTTAAAGAGATTAGGATGATCCCACCAAATCAGAGAAGCGAGTAGGATCCCAACCATACAGATTCCACCTCATATTCTATAAGATCCCTTCTAGAACTTTCATGAACTTCGTTCCTTTTCTCAGTCTTCCAACGCTACCACACCCTGGCTATAATGCAACATGCGGAAACGAAACAAGCAATTTCATGAAAGTCTATGGAAATTAGGCATTTCCACACTTTACCTTATGGCTGGCCTACACTGGCCTTCTAAAAACAAGTTTTGTAGAAGAGGGAGCTAGTCACTTTTCTCATGAAGAAATGTTTTTTTGGAAGCCTGAACACATGTTGTAGAAACATCACTAGGGTGACTAAAATAATGTGTAACAAAATGCCCCCCAAAGTATGAGGCTGGAACTTGTGACAACCAAAATACTTTGTAGAATATTTGTGTGTGTCGGAAACAAGGAGCGCACCAATCAAAAACCTACAAACAACCAAGCATCTGCGCAATATTACACCATTTCTGAGGTAGGCATTCCCATGCTCAGACTACAAGTGATTTAAATCATAAATGTCAGTCATGGCCACCAATCATACACTGTGGATCTATGCTCGTAGAAAACTCAGATTCAGACATAGCCATGAGAAATACAAAGTGGATCTATGTGTCAATACAAATCGTAAATACTCCATCGCAACCTGGATCAAAATAATGAGATCCAGGGTCTTCAATCTCGTCGTCCATAAGTACAAATCTAGCCATGCGATTACAGGTGTTGAAGCCAAACATGGTAGAAACCACTTGATTACCAGCCACTGGTGAAAACTGTTAACAAGTGCAAGGTATATCACCATTGATGTCAATGACTCCCAAGGTACCTCAGTACAATCCAACGAATGCGAATAAATGAGCTGAAGTCGAGAACTTGATAGAATCTCTCAATCAGGGGTCAATGATGTGAACCCACTGTCTAAAGCGAAGAAACCTGCCAGTGAGGCATGCATGTTCTAAGGTACTAATTGATTTATAAGTCTTATTCCTGGATAATTAGTTAAAGTCGACAAGAAAAGACTCGTCACAGGAGGGCCTTGATGTACCCCTATCAATGACACGAAATAAGTAACAGATTTAAGGTAGATCAAAGTGTGAAAATGATTTGAAACTGACACAGGAAGGCCGACATGGTAGGAATTGATAACTGCAGATGGTCGACTCGATATAAGGCTTGTGCAAGGTTGGAATTGTCTTGAACATATGAACAACACGACAATTGTCTTGGCAGCATTGACTCAAAGATGACCCAAGATATGAACTTGCAAAAGGTCAAATGAGAGACAAATGAATTTCCCAACCCAGATTCAATGATGAAAGGGGTGTCATGTTCAAGAGCGACTATTGTTGCCACTAACACAAATATAGAGACACATTTCTTTTCCAAATCCCCCCCCACCATTTCTGGCAAGTACCTCTTTATTTTTATGCAAGCTTGAGGAGGATAACATATGCTTGTTGATGTAAGCTCATCCTTCGAACGAGTCCCTCAGAGTATGTTTAACGAACCCTAAGAGGGAGTGGTTCGGTTCCATATAGGTCTTTCGATGTTTGTTTAACAAGTCCAAAGAGAAAAAACTCGGGGGTTTTTCAGATTTATAGAGTTTGAAAAACACTAAAAGAGGACTCTCTCAGTTCCGTTTTCATAAATTAGTTTAATGAGACCGAAAAAGTGATAAACTATCACCCATCAAATGTTTTCTTCAAATACTTTTACGAGCGTGAAAAGGACAAGGCTGCTCAACAATATTTTTCATTTTTACGGAGTGTGAAAAGAGCTTAAAGGATACTCCATAGGTTTTGTTTTTCGTGTTACCATGACGAGTGAGAAAAAATGACAAAATTATACTCGGTTGCATTCTCATTGATTTGCGAGCACAAGAACGAACAAAGACTGAGCTCGAGGTTTTTCCTGAAAAACCTAAAAAGTATTTGTACAAGCGACAAATGTAAAAACAAACCAAGAAACGTATATGTGTTCCATCGTTTAGGCTCTTATATTCTTCACCTGTGAAAAATCAAGACACTTAGAATGTCATTAGAACTTTAGGTTTTAAGTAAAATGAATAAAATAATATAAAATATCAGTGAAAAAAGTAAAAAATGAATAATTATAGGTGAAAACTCTTTTTTACCATTTCATTGTCATTTTACCCAAAACTTGTCAAAAAAATCCTATTCCACCTCAAACTTCCACTGCAGACTACGGGAGGCATGGTTAACCATTTGAAGAATGAATTCCGCTAAAAATGTAATCTTCTCGTCCTCTCCATTTTGCATGAATTAATTTATGTTTTCACTAGTTAAAAATGATTTTTGAGTGGGATTTTGTGAGGGTAGGTGTGCTTGGAGATCATCGCAGGTGGCTTATATCGAGCCCTGCGGAAACCATAGGTTTCCGCAGGCGACCCTATGGCCGACCTGCGGAGATTCTGCGCTTTGTAAAAATCTCACCTGCGTCGGGCGTAACTCAAAAATTTCTCATTTATATTTGGCCAATAAAAATTCCCAATAAAGTAAAATGAAGATGCTAACCTTCTCCTTATGGCTCCAATGTAGGTTTTGACTATCAAAATGTTGGAGTGGAGGGAGAGAGAACACTAGGATGATGATCATTTCATCGGGAATGACCCGGGCACAATTAATGCCCTCTGACAATGTGGGTTGTTGAAGTTCTATAAGATCCAGGGCATGAGGGCCCAATTGAGGTTATTTGAGTATTTAGTCCACATGTGGGATGTGGATCAACAGGTGTTCCATGTGGGAACCCACATACTCTCTTTAGATATCGAGGATATCTATTTTTTGACAGGATTATATCACCGTGAATCTCATGTGACCTTGATAGGTAATAGAGGTGGAGGTTTACCGATGAGTGAGTATGTTCATCGGTATTGTGAACCAGGGGCCGAGAGACGTAAAGGTAAGGTTACCATTAGGGATTTCTGGGATTTACCCCTCAGACTATCCTTTTCACTATCTCACAGATGGTGGGGAGTGCATCTCCTCATATGTCTCTCTAGAGTTACTTCCAGTATGCATTGGAGTGCATGGATCCCCGAGTATTTAACTGGTGTGACGGGGTTCTTCAGAGTATGAAGAAACAATTGAAAAAGTGTAAGAAGGGTGACCTAAAACAGTTCGGGTATAGATCCATTTTTGTGTCCTTCTTCCTTGAGAGGGTTCCACACTTGCGCTTACAGGTAGAGTGGGGCCTACCGACTCCACAAGATCTAAGAATGAAGAGGTGGTGTGACCTCATGGCTCGTCATGTGACCAACCCCATCGTTAAATATAACGACGTGTTCCTTGATTGGCTGACACCTTAGCTACTGATGGTAGATGATTATGTGTGTGTCAGTTTGGAATTTAGAGGCAACCCATACTTGGTTTTTTTTGAAGGTTCTCAATGGGGGAACTTGGGTAAGAAGCACATTTTGTTTTTATAATGTTTTTGTAAATTTTGAAATATGAAATGTTTTTTATGTTTTTTAATCCGATGACTAATCAATAACTCTTTGACAACAGAGATGTAGGAACGCACTGGCCACTAGGTACATCTCCCATTCATAGACGAGGGGAGGCAGTCGAGGCACTAGGGTTGGCTGTCGCTAATTATGAGGCGATCGAGTAGATCCTGGAGGGGTTGAAAGCAAATGTCCCAGATATCTCTATCAAAGAGATCTCAAGACATTACCAACACCATACCGTGGGCGTATCTAGTTCTCTTAGTCGACTGCTCCGTAGGGTAGCACGGGTAGTCGTGTGTTATCGTGAGCAAAATCCTTGATGCTATTTTGTATATGAAGCCATGTGCTTCACATTTTTATATTTTGGTCTTTGGATGAAAAAACACTTTTTGTAAAAACTTTTATCGTTATATATACATGAGGATTCTACCGGCTTACTTGCTTTATGTACAAAATGTAATTGGATTTATAAATGTCTCAAATGTCTATCTAACACATAATTAGCTAATGTGTCTGTTAATGTATTTAGACATCTATGAATGTGTTGATATTCAATGTAATCAAAATGACGTTCCAAGAGGCGAATTCGTAAATATACCCTTAATAAAGTAGAACTTTGGATAGCATAGACATTACTCAATTGTAGTAATACTAACTGCAAATCAAGTCATACAACAAGATGACAGATTCCAAGTGAAACGATGTTAGTCGACAATTCGATGAATGCATTGTACTCCACGATATTGTTAGTTGAACGATCGAGGCAAACACCGTGTAGACTAATTAATTCATTCGTGGGTGCGTAGATTGCCCAAGTAGCAGATGCTAGGTTCTGAGTACTACGACTAGCGCCATTGATGAAGCCAATGTGGGGTGGCAAAGACACCATCATCTGGAAACCAAGCACAATGTAAGGTAAGCAGATGGGGGTCGAAACCAAATAACGAAAAAGCACATGAAAAGTAGCACACAAGAGTATGATACAATAAAAATACAAGAACTCATGCAAAGACAATCTAAGCATAGTACTTCTTCAAGTAAATCCCATTTCTGGGTTCACTCAAAGGAATGCCATCATAATCCACTAACTCATAAGCTCCCTTCTCCAACACTTGTTTGCCAATATAAGGGCCTCGCCACATAGCCTCAAATTTTTCGGCCCCTAGTAAATCACGATCTTGTTCGTAGAGGAGAACTAGATCACCCTCAAAGAAAACATGTGGCTTGGCATGCTTGTCATATTTGGCTTTGACACGCTTTTTCTGAGCTTCAATAACCAGGGTGGCATCAATACGGGTTTCATCTAATTGCATCAGGTACAATAGACGTTCCTCTTCAGCAGAGGTGTTGGGGAGAATTTCAACGACTAGCTTCAAAGATGGTATCTCATATTCAATCGATTGGACAAATTCGATACCATACACTAATTGGAAAGGCGTAAATCCTGTGGCGGACTTCACAGATGTCCGATAGGCCCATAATGATGAAAACAACATTGTGTGCCAACTTGTCTTGTGAATTCCTATTATCTGTCGAAGCATAGTAATAAGAAATTTGTTTATCGCTTCAACCTGGCCATTGGCCTGTGGATAATAGGGGGTTGAGTTTTCATTCCGAAGACCCAACTTTTTAGTAAGCTCGGACATCATGAAATTTCAAAAATGGCTACCGTGATAAGTAACGATAGCTTGCGGGATTCCAAAACGAGTGATGATATAATTGAATATGAACAGTGTTGCAGTTTTCCTAGTGTTATCGAATTTAGGCATTGCCTCAGCCCATTTCGTGAAGTAATCCACAGCTACGATGATGTATCCATGCCCGCTGGCCAAGTGAGGGTTACATGTCATGAAGTTAATGCCCCATTTTGTGAAGGGACCAACGAAAACTACAGGGTGTAAAGGAGTGGGATGGCATCTTGTTATTATACGTTTGACAAGCATGGCATTTTTGGACGGAAGTAATAMAATCTTTAAACAAAGAAGGCCAGAAGTACCCTTCTTGTAAGATCGTTTGGGAAGTGGCATACCCAGACATATGACCACCGCATGCTCMAGAGTGGCAGTCATTCAAAGCTTTCTCAGCCTCATCGTAGGTGAGACATCGTTGGAAAATTGAGTCAACACCATGGCAATAAAGAGTGTCGCCGAGAATTATGTATTGACAGTCTTGATACCGTATACGACGACGATCTGTACTAGAAAGGTCAGGCTATAAAGTTTGAGTTTGGAGATAAATGATAATATCTCTRTACCAAATGTCATCAGAACTGATTAGAAAAAGGGATTCATCAGGTAAGGAATCCTCTGCCACATTTAATGTATCAGTCGAGGGAAGGTCACATATTAATTCGGAAAATATCAAATATTTCTTAGACTTAGCGCGTTCAAACTCTAAGTCGAACTCCTGGAGAATCACTATCCATTTGGAATACTTTCCCCCTAGCAATTGGCACGTAAGGATATGCTGCATAGGGTTGCAATCAGAAATGACAGTGGTCTTACGTAATAAGATATAATGATGAAAACGTTGGACAACTTGAACAACTGCCAAGGCCAGTTTCTCCACATGTAGGTATTTGGCTTCGGTAGTAGTGAGAATTTGACTCAAATAATAAATTACATGTTCGTCGTGCGAATCATCTTCTTGGACTAAAACCATGGCAATGGTAGAGTCCGAAGCGGCGAGGTAAAGGAAATAGTCTCAACTATAATCGGGTGGGAAAAGCAGTGGTGTATGGGTTAAGGAAAGTTTTAAAGCTTCAAAGGATTTATTGGTGATGTCGGCCCATACAAAATCATAACCTTTCTTCAATAGTCGAGTAAAACCCTGTGTTAACTCGCCATAATTTGGAATGAATCGACACAAAAAGTTTGCCTTCCCTTGCAAACTTTGAAGCTGGTGTAGCGTGGAAGGAGAAGGTAGATTAAGGATAGCCTCAACTTTCAAAGGGTCTACCCGAATTCCATGAAGCGACACAATAAAACCCAGAAGTTGGTCGGACTCCACATAAAAACCACATTTGTGTGGGTTCAAACGGATACGATAGTAACGACAACAAAGGAAAATGGCTCGGAGATGGGTCGGGTGATCTTGGCGACGCATGGAATGCACTGGTAGATCATCGAGATACGACTGTACGATGTGCTTGATATCGTGAAAAGCATAAGACATGGTGTGTTGAAAAGTCGCACCAACATTCTTCAAACCGAAAGGTAGTTTCTGGTAGGAAAAATTACCCCAAGGACAAATGAAAGCAGTCTTGTGTTGATCCATAGGAAAAATATTAATCTGATTATAGATGGAGAAACCGTCCATTAAGGAGAAGATTTCACTCCCAGCGCAATCGTCGACGATCTGGTCAATGAAGGGGGTTGTATAATTTTCCTTAGGACAAGATTTATTGATATCCCTGTAATCTACACATACACGGATCGTGCCTTGTTTCTTGTTGACCGAAACTAGATTGGAGACCCAATCAGTTAAAGCCACAGGATAAATAAAGTCGGCCTTAAGAAGTTAAATGGATAATATCTCACCCACCATTCCAGGTTTAATGGATATGTCAAGAGGAACGGTGGGTGAGATATTACTTAGGTTCCCTTCATATAGCACGTCGTGGGATGACTCAGGAATAAAGGAAATGACAACAAGGGTTGACGGATTCGAAATCTATTGGTAACTCTCTATGGTGTGTTGTTCTAGGAAGAGAATGGAACGATGATGTCCATCATCCCAGTCGGTAGGAAAGATCAGATGAAATGGATTGGGAGATGAATCACAGAGAGAGGGTGTAGAAGGGGTTGCAAATTGAATGGCTTGATAAGAGGATTCAACTGGACTTAAAGGCATTTATTCTCCATAGCGAAGATAATCACCAAGATCGGGTACTATCCACGGGTCATGAGACGCGGGGGGTTTTGTGGATAGAGGTGGAAATCATGTTGATTGAGGCGAAAAAATGAGGTGGAACAACAGGTGGTGGTATTGGGAAGGTACCCATTAAAATGGAATCTTTCAGAAGACCCACACCGACATTCTCGTACCCAGGGGTTGTCTTTGAGATAAAGGGTATGTTGCTAGTACGAGAATCAAAATTGAAAAAGGCCAGTTGGTCAACTGTAACGAATTTTCCTTGATGTGGGAAACGTAACACACAGAAAAAGGTAGACACAACAACACACATGGAATCAATAGAGCTATGTCCAAGTAAGAGGTTATAGTCAAGAGGCACATCAAAGACCTCAACTTCGACATTGATCGATTTGACTTCCAACATAATAGACAATGAGGGAAGAACACCATAGGGTTTAAAACCAGAACCATTGAAAGCCTTAAGTGTATTGTGTGATTCGGTGAGGGGAGGAGAGCCAATGGATTTCCAAAAAGTAACTAACATAACACACGTTGAGGCACCCTCGTCAATAACGGTTCTATAGATATTCTTGTTCTCGACAACAACTTGAATCTGAAATGCTAATTGAGGAGGTAGCCTTGGAATGTGGTCTTCCAAGTCAAAGATTATCAAATTCATATCCGTGGGATCAATTCCATCAATGGCCTTTAACAATGCCTTTCATTGAGCAGGGAAACTTTGAAGGACTTCGAGAGCCGACATCACAGAGGGTGCTTGCGCAAGGTCTTCTACAATGTTGTAGTTTTGAGCAGTACGTGCGTGAGGATTAAAGGCAGACTTCCGAACAACGCCCTTTGGGGGAGAGTAGAGAAATGTATTGGGACATGGTCGTTCAAGATGAAGAGGATTGTTGGGAGGTGAAGTTGAGGGAGGAAGTTGAACCAATTAAGGTGTTAAATCGTCAACTTTCTCCTTTGAAGGAGAATAATCTTTGGCTCGAGTGGTGATTGCAACGTCGTTCTTGGTAGAATTACCAGTACACATAAGGACATACGAAGTGGTGGAAGGAGAGGGTTGTTCATGAATGACCAATTGGGCCTGATGTTGAGAAGGGAAAGGTTGTGACAAAATGACAGGTGTGGGAGGCCTCCCGGTCCCTTGAAGGAACTTAGTGACGTCAGCGCGTCTTGGACAATCTTTCGTGTAGTGATCATCACCACAGATAAGGCAAGGATATCGAGGTTTATGCTTATCCTTATCATCAACAGACCGTGTCTTTGGTTTATCGGATTGTGTATTATTATTTCTATCCTCCTTATTCTTACCCTTTCCTTTTTTATATTTATTTTTGCCGGTAGGGGCGGATTGAACGGAGTTAACCTCCGAAGTTTTGTCGGTGGAAGGAGTAGGAGTCAGAGCACTTTAACCATTAGAAGCAGTAGATTTGGCATTGGTGTGAGTGGACAATGTGGATTTACCATCAACGTGGAAGGTGCCAATCACACCATCAACAACATGAGAAGTTGTTGGGGTTGTTGAGGTAGCGGTGGTAGAAGGGTGAGGAGCGTCAGGGAGAAAGTCGTAAAGAGTGCCCGTTTGTGAATAAACAAGATCTAGGTAGTGAGCGTGACTAATCACCTGCTCTTCAGTGACAACTCCACCCATGGAAATATCACGAGAGATTTTATTGATGAATGATTTGGTGAACCATTCATCCAATAACTGATCAAGAAGGTCAAGTTTGATCAAGCGTATCCTTTGTCTCCACTCATGAATGTGATCGGAAATGTGAGTGGAAGAGGATTGCTTAAAGGAACTTAAAATCTTGGTTCATGTCTCGTAGCAGATTGACAATTGGTAATTTGTGAGAAAATCCATGGCGGGGGTATTGAAGTCGTTAAAGAAGCCTCGCAGTAATTCTATGTACCACTTTGCGGCCGAACCCATGAGAGTTCGTTGAAAGAGTCGTAACTGAATGGAGTCGTCCATCAAAGAGTTGGATGAACACCAAAGGTGGAAATTCATAACATGATTGTTTGGGTCTTCTCTCGATTGACCGTCAAACTTGGGAATGCTAGATGATAATTTGGCTGGTATGACGGGCCAATGGGGAGAATGTAAGATAGGATCATTCAAGATTCTAGACAAGTCGGGTAAATCCAAAGTGGCTAGAAAAGGTAGTTTTCTATTCACGTGAATATATTGGTGACTTTGGTGAGGAAGTCCCATCAGTATACTAGTAGGACCGTAAGCAGTCTGCATGTACATGGAGAGTCCTGATAGATTCTGTCGTGGAGGATTTGGAGGCATATAGCCCATGGGGTTGGGTTGGTTGGAAATGTTCCCTTGAAAAGGGACACTAGACTGAATGTTCGGACCCCAAGAAAAATTTAAAGAACTGGGATATGGCTGGCCAGAGTGAGGCGGTACGAAAGAGGTGAATTGAGGTTGTTTCCCCCCAAACGATTGTGGATTTATTTTGGCAAGAAGGTTCCAAAATTGGGCTAGTGATCCCAATGTGTTTTGTCCATATAGTGGATTATAGAGTCCAACCTGAGGTTGTCCTCCAAGTGGAGGTTGCCCCCCAACGTGAGATTTCCCTCCAACGAGAATCTGGTAAACATAAGTGAATGGATGATGGGTGCTTCCAATTGGATTGGACCCACTAGGGCCAGATCCCCCAAGAAAAGGTGGATATGACTCTCCGGAGAGGACTTGGGAAGGTGTAGGAAGAAAACCGGCAGCAACATTATACCCAAGTGGAACAAAAAGTCCAGAAACTCTGGATGGAACCTGAGTAGGGATGGAAATGGAAGGATTCAAAGCATGATACCCAGGAGGAAGTGTCTAGACCGATGGTGATGTTGCTAGTTGTACCAACAAAATGGTCTAAAGGTATTGTATAGGTAAAAAACGTTTTGGGTAGTTGGCAGACGAAGGGTGTATCATGACCTGCCCCTAAGTTGTCGTAAAGGTCCTGCACCGTGCAAGGCAGGGTTCTAAATATTTCGGTAGTCCAAAGGGGATTCTCGGCTCCAGGACCTATATGGGGTTTGATCGGTATTCCAGAAGTGTCAACAACAAGTTCTCCTGATGAATTCATCCGGATAATACGTCTCTCATATCGAGGAGGAATGCAGAAAGGCTCTAGATAATCAGAAATAATTCAAAAATTTTCTAAAGAGGCGAAACCTTCCACCTGTGAGGTTACAGTGTTATGGACCACTCTCCGCTCGGGAGAGCCCTCCAGTGAATTAGGAGGCAAAGGGAGATAACCTTCCAGATCTTCCGGGGGTAGCCCTTGCATCCTACGTGAAGGGTGTGGAGGGTCGATGTTGGTCGAACCAAGGAAGAAATCTATGGCCAACTATGGGAACAAACAACATTCGCTAATAAAATCTAGAAATCAAACCAAGCAAACAAACCTTCTTATGTCGAAGTCACTAGTTGGTGATGAAATCCAATGTTGCAAAGTCAAGACAAGAAGGGGCTAGGATAGAGCGGGTGGAAAAGTTATGTTGATGACCTGCTTAACGGACTTACACCCTGGTGCAAGATCCCACACATAATTGTGGGTATACCCTCGAAGGAGCCCGACTGATTCTGGCTAATGTTGATTCCAAGTATCATGGGGACTTGCCCCTCTATAATCACCTCGTGTAAGACCCTAAATAAATAGGCTACTAAGGTTACCAAGAACAACAATGATGCATGGAGAAACAGTCGACAGTCTAATCCACGCGCAAGGGCAGGGTATCTAGCCCGAAATCAACTCGAAAGGATTCCACTCATAATTGTGGGTATACATTCAAGTTACCCCTGTAATACACACAATCTCTACACCAAGACCAACAAAGCAGGGTGAGTAACTCTGCCAGCCTTAATGCAACCTCAAGTTTGACCCTTGTGTGAGAAGGGCTTCCTAGGACAAAATGTTGCAGGTGGATTTGAACACTCCTTGTCGCAAGATGCCACAATGTGTTTTATGCTTTGGAGAGTGTGCCTCACAACCTATTCCTAAGCGCTAGCCTAGCTAATGTTGGTGGAAAGAGTTTCTAGAAAATAAAAGTTACTAATAAATTTTAAAATTATGTAGTATTTTAGAGGTTGTTGTTTACGCAAGAGGGAGATGGAGATGAAATTGATGTTGTATGAGACCTTCACCGAATAATATGCAAAAAGAGATGAATGATGCAATGTTTTAGTTCGATGAACTCTAAGTACAATAGGGAGAAAGTATTTCTTTGGAAAACACGAAAGCTACGAAATATAGTTCATTTTTCTTGAATGAACACAATTTCAAACAATCATAAGCAATGAAATTTTCCAATTTGTTCTCTTGTAAAAAAAAAAAATTGAATTCAAATTTTTTTCTTATGAATGATTACTACAAATAATAGATGACTTTAATTCTTCCTTTCCAAAACCAAGTCAAGGATATAATGAAGAAAGGAAAAGTAATCAAAGAAAATCGATACACTCAACCATTACCCAAATCAAACTTTCAATGAAGATAAAAATGAAGATGACAAGAAAGTGTTTCTCTAAATGCAAACGAAACTAATTTTCCAATCAACAAGCAATTTGGAAAATGTAAAACAATCCAAAACTTTTAAATCAAATCAAAGACTTTTATCAATCAAGCACTCAGATTTAAATCCATAGATTATGTCCTTGTTGACAAAAAACAAGAAGTAAAAACTTGTAAAATGATGAAGGAGGGTTTTCAATCCCTGAAAACTAATCAACAACAAGTCTTACACTCAGAAAACAGTCAAGTATTGGCACTAAAAGTTCTTTCAAGGTGATCAAAGAAAAATTGGGTCTCAAAATACAAAAAGAGTTAATCCAAAAATTCTACAGGAGACGTTGCAACCCAACAGTAAGGTACAGTACGAGGATTTGATGTTTCTGCAGGCTAGATATGGGTAGGATGCGAAGATTTTGCGCTGGTCTAAACAGTCAGGGTGCGACTATCTAAGGTTTCCACGGGATATATATGGGATATAGTGCGGAAATGCCTATAAACAAAGGGAAATTGGAAAAAGGGCAAAGATTCTAAAAGAAATTTCAGATCCAGAGAGTCTGAATGGATCCCCCACAGACTCAGAGATTGGTTTAAAATGAAATGATGTAGGCTAAAGGAAAATGGACAGAAAAAACCAAAACAAGTCATATCGCTGGTATGGTCACTAATTTTGTTATTGTATAAATCAGTGAATGCAGGCATAAACTGATCTTCCTAGATCCACCTGGATCTAGAACAAAACAAGACATGACATGACACTTTCCCTCGGCTTTAATCATTGAGTTTACTATCAAATAAGAGATGAATGACATACCTTTGAATATTGCTTCCTTATATATTTGTTGTCCCTACTCTGCTTCAGTGCTCTTGTGATATTGGATTTGCAATGAAACACAAACCAACCAAAGTGAAAGCAACAATAGTATAATCAATGAAAACTTACACATGTGATCAAGGAGTCATGTAATTAAATGAGAATGATTTTATGGGAAATAAACATGCCAATGTATTATATTAAGTAAAAGTGGAAGATACAACCAAATAGCCTTGATGTTGCAAGGTTCCCTTTCGGTGGCCCTTTTCTCCAACACACACACTTGCTCCACACTTGCATGAAGAGGATCTACAATAACTTGATGGACAGATGAAGACCTCAAGCATCAATTGAGATATAATCCCTCACACAATTCTCAGCCTATTCCTTCATTAATTCTTGGCTTGGTCTTGCTTTCTCTTGCTTAACCCTTTCCATGAGAAATCCATTATTATATAGGAGAAAGAGAGATGGTTAAAGAGATTAGGATGATCCCACCAAATCAGATAAGTGAGTAGGATCCAAACCATACGGATGMCACCTCATATTCTAGAAGATCCCTTGTAGAACTTTCATGAACTTTGTTCCTTTTATCAGTCTTCCAACGCCACCACAGCCTGGCTATAATCCAACCTGCGGAAACGTCGCAAGAAATTTCATGAAAGCCTGAGGAAATCAGGCATTTCCCCACTATACCTTATGGATGGCCTGCGATGGCCTTCTAAAAACAAGTTTTGTAGAATACAGAGCTATTCACTTTTCTCATGAAGAAAGGTTCTTTTGGAAGCCTGAACACATGTTGTAGAAACATCACCAGGGTGACTAAAATAATGTGCAACACAAGGTATAGTTATATCTGCAGAAAGAACACCTTACAGGGCCCCATCAAAATATCTTTCCACTTCGCTATGGGTCTTACACTATCACCAAGGTTGTGGGTGATAATGATTTTGAGCTCAACACTCCCCCCTTCCTTGGCTTGCACTCAATGTTCAATTTGGACCTCCTCCGACCATATTTTCCACAATTATTGGGCACCTTAGATATCACAGAACAATTGACACCAATAGAGCTCAAACTTGACTGCATGGAGCATGCATCCATTGATAATATAGTGGACACATGGGTCAAGGGAACTCACTAGCAGAGGATCTAGCTTTATCGGGTTTTCAAAGCAGGGGAGCTCCTGCACCAAGGAAAGTGGCTCACTTGGGGCCAAATTCAACAGAAGTTTCCTGACCTTATGGGGGCACTCAACTCAATGGATACCTTTTGTTCCTAAGGGGGGAGGACTGATCCAGGTGGATATTGGTGGCCACCCACCTATTCCAACTGGCTCTTCTTGACAATTTTTAGTTCAACACATTTCTCTATAATGATAATATTTCTTTGTAATTGTGGTTTCTCCACTTCTGGGGCTATCTTTAATCCCTACACAGCATCCAAGTGGATATTGGTGGCCTCCCACCTATTCCAACTAGATTATTTTGAAATTTCTCATGTCAGTACATCTTTTTGTACTTCTAGGGTCGTTTTGGGGCCCTAAACAATGTTTTTGTTTTTTGTCTTGCCACAATAAAACTATAGATAGAGTCAAATTTTGATGGCATAATGTGTATCTCTTGAAAATACCTTTCCAACAGGCTATCACACGCCTAAAATGGAGGTTGTATGCAAAAGTTACGACCCTAGAAAGTTGAGGTACCAACTTACTCATCGGGGCCCACATAAATTTTGTCATTTCATCTCCTTGGGTTAGGTTTTTGGATGTCTATGGTTTTTTCATTCATGAATAATGTTAAAAATGCCTATGGAGCCTCATTGTAATCATTCTACTCAGACAGATGCGCGTAGTAGCCACATCTCTTCTCAGAGATAACTACCACCATTCGAGCAAGTTGTATTCAGTTCTGTGGTTTTACAGTTTCAGCCTATTTTATTTATTCAATAGAAGTTATTGTTCACTGAATATATGTTGTTGTTCTTCTTATCTCTATTATTGTATTCAGTATGTTATTCATTTCGTTCTACTCATAAATCTAGATCAAAAAATCACCAAAAATTTCTAAAAACTATATAATTTTTTTAGAAATTTGAATATTTTTACAAAAATATTGCCAAACATTTTATAATTGACATGTTAAGAATAGTAATATTCACCAAGGTTTATACACTTTAATATAAGTATGGATTCTTAAAATTTTCCTCTCCTACTATGGTATAGGTATCTCACTTGCGTAGGAACTCACTAGGCTTCTAATGGGCCATAGTAGGGCTTCAATCAACTGCCATTCATTATCCCCTTCATCGATTGACCATACAAATTTGTCAAGTTTACCACGCTAGCTTATGAAATATAGGTAATATGAAAGGGTCCTAACCATCTCATCTGCAGTTTCTCTAGATTCTACAGAAACCTGCTGCCATAAAGTAAAACCAAAGATCTCATTTCCAGTAACTTTAAATGAAATATTCTATCATGTGAAGGTTTTTGTCCTTGTTTCTCTACTATCTAATGAAATCCTACAATGACATGGTCTTCTTATAGCTCCATGAGATCCTCCAAGTTCCTTTGAAGAGATTCATCATTGGTAATATTTGTATCCACTACAATGCATACACTCGGAACAACAAATTCTAAGAGCATCATTGCTTCTTTTCCATACATTAGCTAAAATGGAGTATGCTTCGCCAACCACTTACAAGTAGTTCTATATGCCCATAAAATTGTAGGAACATGCTCATCCCAATCATCTCGCTCCACATTACAAATATTTTTCAAGGAATTTCCCATAATCTTATTGAAATCTTCCACCATCCCATTATCTTGTGGATGGTATGGTGTACTTTTTTTTATTATGAATCATGAATTCTTGATTTAATGCTTTGATTGTGGTATTGATGAAGTGTGTACCCTCATCACTCATCAAAACCCTTGCACATCCAAACCTTGTTATGATATACTAAAACATAAACGATGTAATAGTCGTTATAGTGTAATCTTTGACCAATGTGGCTTCAACCCAACATGTTAAGTACTTTTTTCTTGTGATAATTTAGTGCACTCCAATTCTCTGTGTGATCTGGGTGGATATTGGTAGCCACCCACCTATTCCAATTGTCTCCTCTTGACAATTTTTAGTTCAACACGTTCTTATGTAATTCTTTGTAATTGTGGTTTCTACACTTCTGGGGTTGTTTGAATCCCTTGAGAGCTTCCAGGTGGAGATTGGTGGCCGCCCACCTAATCCAACTGGATTATTTTGGAATTTTTCATGTCAGTACATCTTTTTGTACCTCTAGGGTCGTTTTGGATACCTAAACAATGTTTTTTTGGTTTTCCACATTCAAACTGTAAACAGAGTCAAAGTTTGACAACATGATGTGTATTTCTCGAAAATACCTTTCCAATGAGCTATCACGAGCCTAAAACAGAGGTTGTATGCAAAATTTACGACCTCGGTAAGTTGAGGTACCAACTTACCCATCGGGGCCCACATAAATTTTGGTGTTTCATCTCCTAGGGTTAGGCTTTTGGATGTCTAGGATTTTGACATTCATGAGTAATGTTAAAAAGGCCTCTAGAGCCTCATTGTTATCATTCTTCTTAAACAGATGCACGTAGCAACTGCATCTCTTCTCATAGATATCTACCACCATTTGAGAAAGTTGTTTCTAGTTCTGCAGTTTTACAGTTTCATCCTATTTTATTTATTCAATAGAAGTTATTGTTCACTAGATATTTGTTGTTGTTCTCTGTATATTTGTGTTATTGTATTCAGTCTATTATTCCTTTTGTTCCGCTCATAAATCTGGATCAATGGTATCAGATAAATCTACTCTTCATTTATTTTTCTTTGTGCATGTCCTCGACAAGATCTGGATACAAGAAGTTGGGACTCGAACCAGTCGAGTCTTTGCAATATCAGCCACGCCGAGCCCGACAACAACCTATGGCGAACAAGAATAAAGATGATGGAGCAGGAGTTCCTTTTAAAATATTGCTCGAGGAAGCCCTTGCGCGACAAAGGAATGAAATGATGGACAAATTCGCATAGATCCTTCGACGACTACCCACAAAAGATGCATATTCATCAAGCGGCCATGCAACCCCCTTCAAGGTACAATTAAATTTTGATATTCCATTATTTGAAGGAATGATAGATGAGGATGTTGTAGATAAATGGTTGAATCTGCTCGAAGGGTATTTTTCGGTGCACAATTTTTTTGAGAGGGAAAAGATTACTTTTTCACTCCTCAAGGCCATCCCCCATGTTAAGGACTGGTGGGATACTTACTCTGAGAAAAGGGCCATAGAGGAATCTACAATATTTGTGGTCGCCCCATATGGGATTCCTTCAGGGATGCTATTAAATAATAGTAATACCTTGTTGGAAGCTACGAGAACCATTACAAAAGATGGACCACGTTGTGCCAAGAAAGAGGCCAAAAAGTACTAGATTTCACCAATAGTTTCCATGCCCTACGCACCAAATTGGGTATCAAAGACTCTAAATGACATATGGTGCTCAAATATCATGGTTTTCTGCATAGATACATTCAAACATAAATGGATTTTCTGGACATCGCATCATTATGTGCAGCTTATAGATATGTTGTCAAGATCGAGCATAAATTTAGAAAAAAGAGGCGAGAGTTTGGATCTGCAAACTCCTCACAGCTAAAGCAGGGAAAAGGCGACCCCAACCCCGCAAAAAAAGGGACAAAGAAAATATGGTCACTCTCAGGACAACTAGTCCAAGCCACAACCAAAGAAGGGTAATCAAAAGTCGAAGAAGGACATGGGAAAATGGTGTGAATACCATAAAATCCCTTGGCACAACACTGAAGAATGTCTCTCCAAGCAGTCACTGGTGGCCGAGATGAAAGATTCCAAGTTAAAGGCATATTATGACTCTGGATTAAATCCAAAAAGTGGGAAGCAGATCATCGATGTTGAACCTAGTGCCACTTTTGTTACCACCAAAGTCCAACCAAGTGAACCAGAAGAACCAGAGGAAGGGGAATGCCTCTTTCACTCACATATGTGAGTAAAGGGGACTTCGTTGCATTTCATTATCGATAGCAGTAGTTAGAAGAACATGATTTTAGCAGAGGTCATCAAGTGGTTGGACCCGCCAATAACACCACACCTGTAGCCCTACACCATGGTTGGCTTCGCCAAGGACGAGATCTGCACGTCAACCAACAATGTCGTCTTCCCTACAACATATTTCTCCCCTTGAAGTTTGTGATGTTATTTTAGGCCAACCATATTTTTGGAAGGGACATGTTGTGTATGAGTCTAGATCCCTCAGTTTTATTATTACTTTGGGTAGACAATTGTACATGATACCAAAGGTAGCGTCGCCTACCACTATTTCTTTAATCTTTGCTAAGCAATGCAGTAAGGTCATTTCATAGACCGAGAATTTAGTCTTCTTTGTGATCCATTCTCGTAGTAAGCAGAAGGTTGCCGCCACATCTATGACCTCTACACAGAGCCTCTCTTTGCAGCAGAATCAAGTGGACATGATCATGGAAGAGTACAAAGAGATCTTCATATCACCCACAAGGGTACCAATGCACTGCCAAGTCAAGCATCCAATTGATCTAACCCTTGGTGCCTCACTGCCTAATGGACCAGTCTATCATCGCTCGTTGATGAAAAATGGTCAAATCAAGCACCAGATCCAAGAGCTGCCTCAAAATGGGCACATCTGACCCAAATCCTCCCTTTGCAGAAGCCTGATTGTGCTGGTGCAGAAGAAAGATGGGACCTGGAGGCTCTGCATTGATTACATAACATTAAAAAAAATCACAATCAAGAACTGATACCCAATTCCCCGAATTTAAGAACTTCTTGACCAACTCAAGGGGGAAAAGTTCTTCAACAATATTGACCTAAAATCTGGCTACCACCAAGTTTCCATCGAACCAACTGGTGTATGGAAGACAACTTTCAAATCTAAAGAAGGTATCTTTGAATGGTTGGTCATGCCCTTTGGCTTAACAAATGCACCAACAAATTTCATGAGATTGATGGATGATGTATTAAGACCCTTCACCAACTCTTTTGTGGTGGTATATCTGGATGACATCCTCATCTTCAACAAAACTTGGGAGGAGCACATGCAACATATTCAGCAGGTTTTGGGCACTCTGCGGAAGCACAAGCTATATGCCAACTTGGAAAAATTCTCCTTTGGCATGAACATGGTCCAATAATTGGGATACATTATTGATGAGCATGGGGTACATGTGGATCCAACTAAGATCCAAGTCATTTGTGATTGGCCAGCCCCGTCCACACTAACTAAGCTTCAGAGCTTCTTGGGACTTTCCAACTTCTATCGAAGGTTCGTGTTTGGATTCTCCCATATTGCATGGTCCCTCAACTTTCAAATCTAAAGAAGGTATCTTCGAATGGTTGGTCATGCCCTTTGGCTTAAAAAATTCACCAACAACTTTAATGAGATTGATGGATGATGTATTGATACCCTTCACCAACTCTTTTGTGGTGGTATATCTGGATGACATCCTCATCTTTAGCAGAACTTGGGAGGAACACATGCAACATATTCATCAGGTTTTGGGCACTCTGTGGAAGCACAAGCTATATGACAACTTGGAAAAATGATCCTTTGGCATGAACAAGGTCCAATAATAGGGATACATTGTTGATGAGCATTGGGTACATGTGGATCAAGCTAAGATCCAAGACATTCGTGGCCAACGAGCCCTGACCACACTAACTAAGCTTCGGAGCTTCTTGGGACTTTCCAACTTCTACCGAAGGTTCATTTTTGGATTCTCCCATATTGCATGGGCCCTCAGCCAAGTAACCAAGGGCAATGACAAGGAAAATTTCGCATGGGGGCAGGAAAAAAAACAATCATTTGATGATTTGAAGCATCGATTGTGCTCATCTCCATTACTCTCCTTACCTGATCTACAACAACCGTTCGAGATCGATATTGATGCGTCCAACTATGTCGTAGGCGCAGTTCTCACTTAACATGGTCATACAGTAGCATACCATAGTGAGACACTCTCAGATATTGTTTGGAAATACTCTACCTATGATAAAGAAATGTATTCCATTGTGCAATTCTTTCATCAATGGAAACATTACATTTTTGGAAAGGAGACAATCATCCACATCGATCAAAAGACTCTGCAGTTCATACAGAGACAGGGGAAGTTGTAGAATGACTACCATAAAAAGTGGTCCACATACCTCCAACAGTTCCATATCAACATCAAGTACAAAACATGGATAAAAAATAGTGTTGTTGATTGCCTCAGTCACCCTCTCGTTGATGCACTCACCATAGTGATCCATTCCTGTGGGAATGATGCATCTGAGTGGCCCCAACTTTATTAGTGTAACCCTAACTTCGCCACCACCTATCAACTCTTGGGTCTAGGAATGAATGTCACTGATTTTCACATCCAGGATGTATTGTTATGCCATATGGGCCACCTCTGTGTTCCCACAATCGAGCGTGCAAATATGATTTTGGAGGCTCACTATAGTCGGATGGTAGGACATTTTGGCATGGAGAAAACTATGGTCATTTTATAGAAACATTTTTATTGGCCAAAACTTCGACAAGACGTCAACAAGTATATCAGATCTTGCACTACCTATGTAATTGTTTATCCAACCATCAAGAAGAAAGGCTTATAAACCCCTCTTCCTACTCTCAAGAGGCCTTGGGAATCCATATCGATGGATTACTTATCTGCCCTTCCGTCCACCAAGCACGAAAACGATTGTGTATTTGTGGTGGTTGATCAGTTTTTGAAAATGGCCATTATCGCAGCTTGCAAGAAGAGCATCACAGTGATAGATACTGCCAAGCTCTTCTTCGAACCGGTGTGGGTCCATTTTGGGATACCGTAGGCCATCACCTCAGATCAGGACATCAGGTTCCTCAGCACATTTTGGTCGAGTCTCTAGTCACTGTTAAGCACCAAGCTCACTAAATCCATTGTTTTTCACCAACAAACCTATGGCCAAACAAATTTGGTCAATAGGATGATTGTGCACATCTTGTGCATGTACAACTCTAAGAATCCGCATACATGGGATGATAGTCTTCCCTATGTTTAGTACATCTACAACAGATCTCTACATAGCTCCACCAACCATAGCCCATTTCAGGTGCGGCTGGGATTCCAACCATTGGATCCCATTGATGTTGCACTACCTATTGCAACCACAGAGGAAGAATATTCCCATGTTCAGTCTAAGGCCAGAAAAGCCACCAGATTCATTGAGAGGATTCAGTACATCCACCAACAGGTCCATGAGATTTTGCAGAAAGACAATGCTAAGTACAAGCAACGCCATGATCAACACTGTGTTCCGCACTAGTTTCAGGTGGGAGACAAGGTCTGGTTACATTTGTAGAAAGAGTGCCTTACATAGCCCCATCAGAAACTCTACCCACTTTGCTATGGGCCTTACACTATCACCAAGGTTGTGGGTAGGAATGATTTTGAGCTCAACACTCCACCCATCCTTGTATTTCACCTAGTGTTCAATGTGGACCTCCTTCAACCATATTTTCCACCATTATTGGACACCTCATATATCATAGAATAGTTGACACCAATAGAGCTCAACCTTGACTACATGGAACAAGAATCCACTGATCAGATAGTGGACACACAGGTCAAGGGAACTCGCCAACAAATGATCCATCTTTATCGAGTTGTCAAGGCAGGGCAACTCCTACACGAAGGAAAGTGGCTCACCCGGGTCCAAATTCAGTAGAAGTTTCCTCACCTGATTGGGGCACACAATGGATACCATTGCTTCCTAAGGGGAGAGGACTGATCTACGTGGATATTGGTGGCCACCCACCTATTCCAACTAGCTCCTCTTGACAGTTTTTAGTTCAACACATTCTTTTGTAATTCTTTGTAATTGTGGGTTATACACTTCTAGGGCTGTCTGAATCTCTCCACAACTTCCAGGTGGATATTGGTAGCCTCCCACTTGATCCAACTAGCTTATTTTGGAATTTTTCATGTCAGTGCAACTTTATGTACTTCCAGGGTCGTTTTGGATCCCTAAACAATGTTTTTTTGGCTTGCGATAGTCAAACTGTAGATGAAGTCAAAGTTTGATGGAATAATGTGTAGTTTTCTCGAACATACCTTTCCAATGAGCTATCATGTGCCTAAAATGGAGGTCGTATATAAAATTTATGACCTCAGGAAGTTGAGGTACCAACTTACCCATCGGGTCCCACATAACGTTTGGTGTTTCATCTCCTAGGGTTAGGTTTTTGGATGTATAGGGTTTTGGCATTCATGAGTAATGTTAAAAAGGCCTCTAGAGAATCATTGTAATAATTTTTCTCAGACGAATGTGTGTATAAGCCACATCTCTTTTCATAGATAACTACCACCATTCGAGCAAGTTGTTTCTAGTTCTGCAGTTTTACAGTTTCAACCTATTTTATTTATTCAATAGAAGTTACTTTTCACTGGATAAATTTTTTTGTTCTCTGTATATCTATGTTATTGTATTCAGTCTATTATTAATTTTGTTTTGCTCATAAATCTATATCACTATGCAAGGGGATTGACCAGACCATCAAAAACTATAGCCCATTTATCATATGGTTCCAATGCTACCACTACGAGTAAATGAATTTCATCCATTCTAGATAGTTTTCCCATGCACTCACAAACATTGCATGTTTGACAATATTATTTACCATCATGTGCAACATTTCCCTAACAATTTATTTTCTTATGTTATGTCCACTAGCAACTTGTTCATGGGATTTGTGAAGAAGCACATCATGTTTAAGTTCAAAGACACATATGCACATGACCCTATATATGCTAAGCTTATACAGTTTCCCTACAATTAATTGGTAATATACAACATGGGTTACTAGCTATTATCATTTTTCATAGGTATAGTCCTCAAGTTCCTTCCTAGTTGCTAAAAACTCTGCAATCTCCTTGAACTAATCCAATACTACTTCAACTAGAATAAATGCACAATAGGAAACTTATCATCCACATTATCTTCACTTTCTCCTAACTTTAGCCTAGACAAGTGGTTAGGATCCACATTGTGCTTCCCAGGCTTAACCACCACATCAAAATCAAATTCTTGAAATAAAAACAACCAA
>SNQJ01S0014629.1:111987-129968 GCA_010110895.2 Picea sitchensis
CAATATAAGATAGTTTTTAATTTATTTAACCATTCATAAATCATTCATTATTTGAGAAACAATAATCACATTTAAACTCAAATCACAATGGACAAAAGTTTAATCATGTAAACCCAATTGGGAGAAAACCATAAAAATTGTTTTACAAATTCATGTAGGCACCAACCTACTATTACAATATTTGAAGGAACCAACCTACTGGAGACACCAATCCCCTCACCTAAGCACCAAATCAATATAACATGTAGGCACCAACCTACTATTTCAATATTTTCAGGCACCAACCTGCTGGAGACACCAATCCCTGCACCTTAGCACCAACTTAGTAAGACTTGTATAGATACCAATCCAAGATATTCATACATAAAGTACTTTTGAATTCAACTGCATGCTTCATACTTCATACATATCTTCAAACCCTAATCACATTTATCCTCCATGTCCTAGAAAAACTCATAGCATCATTCTCAAAATGTGATCCTATATTGCAACATCACAACCTAAAAATAACGCACATTGCAACATCACACACCTTCAGTCCTTCATAGCACACCTTAGGAATAAGAAAACTCCTCAGACTTATCTTGCACACCTTTAGAGCTAAAAAATACACCCAAACTCATTTAGCACAACTAATATCTCTTTTGCGCACCTTAGACTTGATCTCTTGCTTGGTTTCTCTTAAAATTAACACATCTATCTTGTATTTATAGTATTTGTATCATCACTTTTAGGTCTGACCTGTAAAGACTGGCTGAGCCGACCTAAATTTTTTGGTTAGGTTGTCGGATGGAAAAATTCATATCTCCTCATTCTTAGGGATTTAGAGGGAATTCCATATACCATTGGAATTGTCTCAGAATAATATTTCCAACCATATAACCTATGCTCCCATTTGAGATAGGTATCTAGGGTAAAACAATCCTTCAAAGATAAGGTATCCAAACTAGGCATAAAAAATCCAAAAACAATGTTTCCAACAATCCCCATCTTGCAATATTTAACTTGGACATATGCAGTGTTACACATAAAAATTCCTCACCTTGACATTATTACATTCTCATTGTCATAAGTGTCATAAGTGTCACACTTTTGTCGTAAGTGTCTTAAGTGTCACACTTTTGTCGCAAGTGTCACATTCTCTTTCTGTAAGTTTCGCATCACGAACGACACCATGAAAACACTTGCTACAAACCTTAAAACATTTTATAATAAGAAGCCCCATCATATGACAGTCAGAACAAATGTTTTTCTATGGGAATTGCTCATCTTGGCAACTTTTGGGAAGATCAAATCTCCCCTTCTCATACACAGGGAACACTAGTGGTACTTGTCCATCTCAGGGGGAGTGTTGTAGCGCTATGTTTCCCATTCTAAGGGAGAACTGAGTTGGTTGAGGAAATCTTGGGAGAAATCCCATTTTCTTCTAAAGACAACTATGGATGGATCAAGTTGGTTTGACTTGAATCTAACTTTAGGGTTGCATATAAGGGAGATATCACAACTATTGGAGCCATATCCTCAACTAATTCCAAATATACCCAAGGTAGTTGAGCCTCTCAAAGCCTATAAATGGAGGCATTCCCATGGTGAACAAGAGGAGAAAATCAACAAAGCATCGTTATTTTGATTGTGGATCTTTTGAGCAAGGGTTGGACGAGGAGGACTTGGAGAGGTTGTTGCAACATCATCTGAATATTGTAAGTTTCTTCTTGAAGTTCTCATCTAATATACTTGGCCTATTTCCTTCAAGTATGTGGTTTCATGTGCTTGTCTGTGTTTAACTCAATTTGCATAGATGATTTTCTTTACCTAATCCATTAGAGAAAAAGGAAGTCACTTTTTTCTTGCTGCTCATTGCAGGTATTGATTTTCTCCAGGAGTTGGATCAATCTTGCGGATAGGAGCAACTAGGACAAATGTCATAAATAGAGTACATCTTACTTTACCTTCTCCTCTCCTTTTTGATAAGAAAAATGAGTTTATAGGAATGGTAGTGTCCAAATGATTGTTTTTGTCTTGGTATGAGGGACAATATTCCAAGGGAAAGTTCACATGTACGCAGAGGAATATTTTCATAACAGAAATTTGCGACTCCACTGGGGAACGAATTTAATTTTTTTTCTTTCCTTGGTTCGTTGGTGTCCTTTGTCTATCCTTAGATCCTATTTTCCGATTTAATATTTCTTTACATCTCATTTGTCTTTGCTAAGTTGTCTCACAGAGCCTCTCACTGAATTTTCCCGAGTTACTGAGTTTTTAAGCCTTTTTATCAAACTTTCCCTAGAACTAGCATCCCTCTACAGTTCAAGTCAGAATGTTGTTACTTGATCAATGCTCCCCTAGAGTCTATTAGGAAGTACTACAACACTCTAGTGCTTTGGTTACCAGAGCGTCGATTTCCTTTCTTTGGGAATTTTCAGGTTTTCTTTCTTGTTGGGTATAGTCTTTGGATCTCTTTCTCTAACTCGGATCTTATTCTGTCTGATCTTGTCCTTTGTTTGACTCAAACTTGTTATTTTTCATTCTTTTTAGTCCTTATTGAGTTTGTGTTTCCTTATTGCAAAATCAACCATTTTTTTATTATTATCAAAATTGGTTTATTTTTTCCACTCTTCTCGATTATCTTATTGATTGGAGGTTTTCATAGGGACGATCATTGATCACAGATCTATTGTTTTCTTTATCCTTGATCCGTTACTCAAGTCCTGAAGACTATAAAGTGTGACTTTTGGCTTCTTCGTGTTTTTCTTTGAGTGAATAGTTTTGTAGTTGTTATTCTTTCAGTCTCTTGTTTACTGCTGAGAGTGTCTTTGTTTGTGTGTTGTTTGCTTCCTACTTTTTCAATCACAATAGTGAAGCTTTTTCATTATTAGTGAACGAATGAAGCATTAAACTAAAATATTAGTTTGCATTCACAGTCAAACAAAGAAATACTTGTATGCATTGGTTTTGGATATTAAAAAGGTCTTCTTCATATTTTGGCAATTGTTTGAATTCTTGTTTGAGAACAAAATAGCGTAAAATTTTGCATTCTTGAGTGTTTGTTAGTGACAAAAAAAGAGAATCTCTTCTCCTTCCCGTAGCTAGAATTTCATTGAAAAGAAATTTTGCATAGCATTCTTTTTACCTTTTTGTGGAGTCGAGTCTCAAACATCATCAATTTCACTATCATTCACCCTTGTGTAACAAACAACCATGAAAATAAATGCTAATTAAAAATTGAACTAAAAAACTTAATTTTCTTGGATCTTTACACCAACAATAGACTAGGACTAGAGCTTTGGAATAGGCTGTGAGAATAACTCTCCAAAGCATTCAATACAAAATCAGAATCTTTTGATATGGAGAGAAAATCCAACTTTCGTATAAGCATAGTTGGGATCCCCCTCTCACATAGGGGTTAAACATGAGTTCGTGTGCGGGAGAGCAATGGAGATTATCCCTCCAAGGCTTAAACAATAGTAGTAGCACGATCGTATATTAGAGGTTATTTTTTAGGATCAATTGTTTTCATTTGGTCTCGGAGCTTCGTGAATTCAGAATCCGTTCAGAGTCCTCTATATTTTATCAGTCCATTTGTCCTCAGTTCTCTTGAAGAATTTCAAACTTGATATCATGCCCATATGTTCGAACTCGACTATCGACTGTAACCACCTATAGGTTGAATGTGAGTTTGTATATTTCGTGGCCATAATATTCAGGGTCCTTACACAAGGTGACGATGAAGGGAATTCTTTGATGTACCTAGAACATACGTTGGTAAAACTCACTCATGCTCCTTGGAAGGTAACCCATGGGTAAAACCTTGAGGGAAATTGCACCAAGGCGTAATTCTATTAAGAAGGTCACCAACATAACTGGTCTACCTAATCATATCCTATCCCCTTCTCAATTTGATCACACGATGTTGGATTTCATCACCAACTAGTACGTTCATTGATAAAAGACATTGTTTTGCTTGTTGGTTTTCTAGATTTCTTAGCCAATGTTGTTTGTTTACTTAAGTTGTCTTTAAAATTGGTATTGTGGCTGATAAAGGTATTTGTAGATCACGTAGGATGCAAGGGTTTCCTCTAGAAGGCTACTAACCCTTACCTCCTAACTCACCTCAAGACACTTACCCTAAAGAGATCGAAAACCATTCAGACATTGGGAGTGTTTCCACTCCTTTGCTAGAAAATACTGAGAGAGCTTTAGTTGTGGTTCAGGAAGGTTCACCCTTCCTGTAAACCCGTATTTGGAAATTCCTCACAATCCACTCCTTGTTCGAGTGGACTCCTCAGGTAATATTATAGTTGAAGATTACCCTAGCCTATCATCACAACCATACGATCAACTATACATGGAACCAATACAACCAAATTTCAACAAAGAATACACTACCCCTGTCCTCTCCACTGCAATGGTATATCCACAACAAAATCATATTCTTTCAATATGGAGAACTCCATCAAGTCGGGATCTTTATAAAAAAATTAATTTTGTCCAACCTCTCTTTGACCCTCCACATGCATCTACCACCACCGGTGCAGATGCAGGACCGTTAGATCAACCTATTGACCATCCCATCAATCAAACAAGAAATCCTGCTACTACTTCTGGACAAGTTAAAATTTAAATAGGATTCGTGTTACCTATTCATTTTAAAAGTATGACGGTTACACCTACCATCCCTCTTCAAATAACGACTTCATATACTCCACAAAACCTTGTAGGCACACTTCACATCAAAATATGCAAAACCCTGCCACACAACAAAACCCAATTGCGGGACAAATCCTTACTAGGGGGCAACCCCCATTCAGTGGAAAAATCACTACTGGGGGGAAACTCCCTTTTATTGATAAAATCCCATTTTCTACCAAACAGATGGCATAGGGACAATTCCAACCTCCGTTTACATGAAACCCGTCACAATCCCGGGGACCACCCCACGAAGGATCATCAAACCCCAACCCGCAGGGAGGAATATAAAATCCCATTCGTTCTTTATTACATTCTGGAAAACCCTTCCCAGGGTTCCCGAATCCCACTTGGGGTCCTCAAGGCCAACCATATTTTCCTCTCTAAGGGAAAATGCCTTACCCTCCTCAAGGTCAATCTAGTTACCCTCCTCAAGGGAAAACTAGTTATACACCTCAAAATAGTCAAGTTAACTATCCTCCTCTGGGTTACACTGGTTATCATCCCTAGGGACAAATGGGTTTCCCTTATCCTTTTATGCAAATTCCTCAATGAATGAATCCTACTTTTGATGGTCAAAATCAAAAGGATATGGGAGGCCCTGTTGGATACAACTATCCACCACAACCGGTTTATGGTCCTACTGGTGTTCCTATGCCACACTAGTATCATCCTCAAGCCAATCGATAGTTATCATTCTTAGCCACTTTATATCTATCGGATCTGTTGAGATTAACCAACGATCCCATATTACACTCCCCTTTTTGGTCAGTCATTCCTGCCAAATTACCTTATGATATTCAAAAATTTGACGACAAATTACCTAGTGAAGACCCTAATAATCACGTTATGAATTTCCATCTATGGTGTTCATAAAATTCATTGATGGATGATTCTATCCGTTTATGTCTTTTCTAGTGTACACTCATGGGTTCAGCGACTAAATGGTACATTGAGTTACAACGCAGAACTTTTCAAGATTTTAATTCACTTGCTATGGATTTTCTCACTCACTTCCAATTGCCTATCCACTATGAAACTGGCACAAAACATTTGACCTCCCTTCGTCAGACTAACTCCATACATATTTCTAATCATATTGATGAATGGATATTTTGACGATTGTTGATCAAAGCAACCATTCCCATCCAATTGTTGGAGGAATGTTTCACCAAATCCCTATTACCCTCTATTACTCGATATGTAGCCATGGGTGGTGTAGTCACAGAAGAGGAAGCCATTGTTCATGCTCAGTATCTGGATTTGGTTTAATCCCAATATGGTACTTTGTATGAATTGATTCCAAACGGTCCTCGTACATCAACTGATCCATCAAAACCATCCTCTACCACGCATTTAGATGGGGTTAACGATTCTGTCAAAACCCAGTCTTGTTCACAGTCGACCAGAAAAACAAAACATTCAATCATTTCCCCAACTACCGGGAAGACAATCAAGGTGGAAAATAAAACTAAGAATAAATCCAAGAAAAACAATAATCAAACCGAAAACCCAAAAATACAAGAAAAACCACCTGCTACCGAAAAGAAACCATAATGCAAACCGAAATTTCCATGTCTCATTTGTGGTGAAGATCACTACACACAAGACTTTCCTCATCAAGACGAAGTTTCTAAAATTTTTAAAGGAAATTCTCAACCCGTTGTATTAACACATCCTCTTCCACAACAATAGTCATTGGTTGAACAAAATCCTGCACCTCCAATAGGAAGTAACCCAATTCATCCTCCCAATGATGAAGCTTCATCGAGTGCCCACATTTATATTTTTAATGGGGTATATTTGACCGCTCACACTACGACATATGACACACCACCAGGTAAACCCGGTAAGGAGAATGTAACTACTGAAGCTGCACCAGATCCACCATCCACTTCAATTCCTCCTCTGTTTGGACCACTACAGATTGAGAAACCAATTTTTGACTCTATCTTATGCCCACCCAAGAGCACAATCCAAAATTTGACCTTTAATCCTAATTCTCGGGCCACTCAAAACTACAACATTGTTGAAGATTTGGCCCAAGAACCTTGCGCTATGTCATCTCTCTAAGTTCTACAATGCTGCCCTAGCCAACATAGAACTATCTTGGCATCCATCGGAGCTATAGATCCTGAGTCATCCAATAATATCACGTTCAATCTGGATAACTTCAAATCACGACTCTCTCACCAACTTGCTTTCCAAATCGATGTCGTTATCCATAATCAACATATTCATCTCAAAATCTTGGATGGAAGGGCCTCCACATGTGTCATGTCCTTGGCTTAATCAATCTCCCACCATGTTGAGAGCATTTGATGGAAGAGGTTTCCGACCTCATGGATTATTACTATCTTTAGTCATTCAACTGGGAGGAAAAAATGTTTATGTAGATGTTGAAGTAGTCGATGCTCCCCTCAATTATAACTTGTTTCTAGGGAGAAGTTGGTTCTATGCTATGATTGTTGTCGCTCCATTAGTTTTTCAATGTGTCCAATTCCCTCATCAAGGTAAAATTGTGACCATCGATTAGTTATATTATTGTACCCTTGATGCTTGCACTCAAACAACCAACGATATTTTGTTTTGGGGGGACTCAAAAATTACTTATGAAAGTGTTAGGGTAGGCCTCTTGAAAGATTCTTCGCTCATGGGTACTTTACCTACACCTTTTACTCCAACCACGCAACACATCGCAATAGTTAATATGATTTCAACTATGGTACATCCATCCTTCGAATCATCTGATCCATGGATTGTACCTAGTCCCTTAGAATTTGATACACTAGGTTACATTATGCTACTTAGCCCTGCAGAGGCCAAATACGATGCTATTTAGTCTGCCTATCCTTCACTGGATGACGAACATCTGTTGGCATCTACTTCATACTCACTACCATCCGGGTTATATTCCATGTCCTCCACTTTCGATTACATTCTATAGATTTTTCCATCAGATGAATCTATTATGGAAATGCCTAGTATCAATGAGATGCCATGGTATGACAACCACCATCGTTTTTCCTTTATTCCCAATTTGGATGAAATTGAGAAAGATATTTCCTTTATATTTCCTATCGATATCATCGACTCTCCCCAATATCCTATACTCACTCAGGATACCATCTCTGAGGGGAATTTGGGAAATATCTCTCACACGATTACTGTCGACATATCCATAAAAGAAGGTATTGCAGAAAACATACAACTAGGTGCCAATTGCTCACCTGAAGAGGTTGAAAATTATACTGCCTTGTTTAAATAATTATGTGACATATTCTCCTGGAGCTATGAAGAAATTCCATGGATTGATCCTTCGATCATTGTGCATGAAATTAAAACTTACCCAGGAGTCAAACCCGTGAGATAGAAACTTCGCCCGATTCATCCCAAAAAAACTGCGGCAATCAAGGAAGAAGTCGAAAAATTATTAAAATCTAGTTTTATTTATTCTATCCCTCTGACCGAATGGGTTTCCAACATCATTTTGGTAGCCAAGCAACAAGGGGCAATTTGTGTTTGTGTCGATTGTCAGGATCTTAATAAGGGTTTTCCGAAGCACAATTTCCCTACACCCTTTATCAACCAAAGTATCGATAATTGCATCAAAGGCGTCATTTTCTCTTTTATGGATGGATTTTATAGATATAACCAGATCGAAATTTTTTCGGCTAATCAACATAAAACAACCTTCATTTGCTCGTGGGGGACTTTCGTGTATCAAAAAATACCTTTTGGCCTTAAAAATGTTGGAGCCACTTTTCAGCGGGATATGTCGTATGTGTTCCACGACATTAAATATATCATTGAACCTTATCTTGATGACCTACTCGGTCACTCGACTCATCGACGAGATTATATTGTTCATCTAAGGGCCATCTATGCAGGTTTTACATTATATGTTTCAACCCCCATAAATTCATTTTCGTTGTTGAATCAAGGAGACTCCTCAGATTCATAGTTTCCAAAGATGGGATTAGGGTGGATCCCTTAAAAGTAAAATCCATTCTCACTTTACCCCCTCCCAACAACCTTACCCAGCTGCAAATTTTGCAAGGGAAGGAAAAATTTCTTCATCGTTTTATATGCAATTAAGCCGAAATTACTAAAGGATTTATGAAACTGTTGGAGAAATATGCCCCTTTCATCTGGGATGAAACTGCTCAACACTCATTTAATGATCTCAAGTGTTATTTGAAAAATACACCACTTTTTCATCCACCCAATTATGTGAAAGATTACATATTGTATTTGGTCGCCTCTGCTTCCACTATTGCGATGGTGTTAGTACAAGAGGATGATGATGGCACTGAACATGTGATCTACTATTTGAGTAAGAGTCTATCAGGTCCCGGACTTCGATATTCACATGTCGAAAAGTTGGCTTTGGCAACAGTCATTGTCATCCAAATATTTCACCACTATATTCTATTACGCACTACCACAGTCATTACAGACTTGGATCCCATGTACCACATATTGACTCGTCAAGTACTTGGGGGAAAATATTTGAAATGGATCTTCATTCTCCAAGAATTCGATCTCAAGTTCGCCAAATCCAAAGATAAGAAATCACTAGTTTTTGTGGAATTAATTTGTGATATTCCCCATACTGATGAGAATATTGAGCCCAATGATTCCCTTCCTGATGAATCATTGTTCCTCATTAGTACGTCTAATCCATGGTATGGAGTTATTTTTCTCTATATCTAGACCCAACACTTTTAGACTGGCATTTCATGTGATGAACGGTGTCACATTAGACACCATTCAAAGCACTACCTTATCATTGGCGACACCTTGTACCATCATGGAATTGATATTTTTTTACGATTGCTTAACCCATGAAGAGGCTGAACAAGTTTTAAATGATTTTCACCTTGGATGGTCATCTTTATGGGATGGCTACAACCCAAAAAATATTGTGTGTCGGGTATTTTTGGCCTTCCATATTCAAAGATTGCATTGATCCCATTAAAAAATACCCACCCTGTCAGATATTTCAGAAGAAAGCACGTACCCACCCCACTCCAGTTCATCCCATTTTCTCCATCGACCCCTTTTCCAAAAGGGGTATTGGTTTCATGCAATGTAAGCCTACCTCATCCCGGGGGGCAAGATTATATTATCGTTGATGTCGATTATTTTACTAAATGGGTTAAGGCTATGCCTACATTCCTTAACGATGGATAAACTGCAACATTTTTTGTTTTTAATCACATCATCGCTCGATTCAGTGTCCCACAAGCTATTGTAATTGATCATGGATCCCATTTCCAAAATCATATGATGGGCGAATTGCACAACAAGTTAGGTTTTCACCATGAAAACTCATCCCCTTACTATCCTCAGAAAAATGGACAAGTTGAAGCCATCAACAAAGTCCTGAAAACCATGTTGCAATGCATGGTGGGAATGAACAAAAACTCTTGGCATTTGTAGCTCTTCTCCTCACTTTGGTATTATTGAACTTCAGTTAAAACCGCCACTGGATTTACACCCTTCCAGTTGGTATATTGATTAGAAGCGATATTAACGATCAAATGTGATATTCCCTCTTTGAAAATCATTGTAGAACTCCTACCCCATACTTATGTTGAAGAGGAATGATTTTTATATGTAACCAAGTTGGATGAAACTCATCACGATGTTGCTCTCATCAATGAGACATATAAAAAATGCATCAAAACTCAATATGATAAGTCCATCCAACCTCTTGCTTTTGTAGAAGGATATCTAGTCTTGGTCTATGATCAAGATCATGACAAACTTGGGGTGGGAAAATTAGAACCCATGTGGCACGGGCCATACATCATAAAATTTGTGTTACACAGGGGTGCCTACGTGTTAGTGGATTACAATGGATTATCTCTTGGTGAGCCCCAAAATGGGCCTTACCTAAAGAAGTACTATGCATAAAATATCCACATGTGTCTTTTGTACATTATTATCCTATATGCTTTTGATATGGTGCGTCTTTACTTTTGCATGTATGCTTTTTTCCCTAGTTGCTTATACTTTTCTTTGTAATTGAATGCGCAAATGACATCATCCTTTCCCATCTATTTCAGGTTTGTGGATGGCGCTAGTCGACATACCCAGAATATCGCTCTTGCAACTTGGGTCATTTACCACTCTGGCGAGTTAGTGAGTTCAGGAGGAATTTGCCTCGGATATATGACCAATAACATCGCAGAATACCATGTTTTCATTGGAATTTTAACCGAATCTTTTTCTGTAGGTATATCTCAATTGATTATCAACCTTGATTCTCAACTCGTGCTCCGTCAACTAAAAAGTGAATACATCGTTTGTAATCCAATTTTGCTACGTCTACATCTAAGGGTTCGTCGTCTCGAAAGATCCTTTGAATTTATAGAATATAGACATACATCAAGAGAACTTAATACGATTACAGATTCATTAGAAAATTATGTGTTAGATTGGTACATTGTGCACAGATAAATATTTGGGACATAAAAGCATATAAATAAAAACATCATATAAAACAAAAACACAATATAAGAAACCATCACAAAAATCGTTTATATATAAGCTTGATAGCAAAAGTATTGTCAAAATACATTGTCCAAAAAGTACATAGTAGGGAAAAACATGGGCCTTTATGCCCATATAATCATCATAAAATACTAAAAGTGTCTGGAGACTCTACTCGTCCCCCTGCACCACATTGTGCTCAACATAGTAGATGACTGCTCTCGCCACTCATTGTATAAAATGACTGAGACCCTCAGGTACCCCAATTGTATGTCTCTCGAGATGTGAGGGTATATCTCATATCCTCATGGAAGGAACACCCATGGTCAAACCATGGAGGTTCCTCTCCACCTCTCAAAGTCCTCCTACTCTGATTTCAAGCTCTGTCGCTTCCTGAGAATCTCTGCGACATCCCAGGGCTGGAATATTTGTTGGACGTGTTGCACCTCTATCTGCATGATGAAAAAAATGACTTAGATCCATTGTCGTACAACCAAAAACACACACACACACACACACACACACACACACACACACATATATATATATATATATAAATATTGTTACAAGGTTATGATCTTTCATACCTGATTCATCCCACTGTGTACCCTCAGGAAGCACTAAATATGCATTGCCCCTGAAGTCCACTCTAGCATATGAGAAATACTCTATCACCACAAGCTTCCTCCTCCACCATGCAAATAAGTCAGCAGTATATTGAAAGGTCGAGGGTTCATTCCCCAACCTATGGGAAAGACTAGTTCACTACTCCATATGGGGCTCAGTCGTGGGGCGTGCTATCAATGAAACCGTGGTTTCATCTTTGGAACTCGCTCTAGGAAAAATGAAACTAAGAAGGATCCATACCAAAATTGATTCTGCCTGCCTATTTGACATTTGGATATATGCTCCTTAATGTTCCTTAAAAACCCTGCACTCTAGTTAAATAGCCTAGGCTCTAAACACTGAATGGCATAATATATCTGGGACTTGGAAGCTAGATGGGCACTATTACTTCCTTCCATTTTTGTGATAGAAAAAAGGATGGATCAAAGACGTAAGTCCCTCGTGTCTTTAATAAAAATCCTCCCTCCTACCAGGTGTGACCCTGGTATACAATATTGGGCAATGTATGCCTCTGTCCACTGTGGGTAGATAGATGACCAGAAAAAAGAATAGGTGCTCCTCTCCTCGAGAGACCTATCAGGAAATATATGCCATCCATGTTAATATCGAGCATGTGTGACCCAATCCAGAATGCTTGCTCATCATTGTCCCATAACCCGATCAAATACTCATGTAAAAGAACTTCTTTCCTCATATTTTGGAGCTTGAAGTATTTTAGCAAGCCACAATTTAACAACATTGCCCTCGCTTGAGGATCTTGTAGAGCGGTCATGTCATCAAATTCATGTTCTCGTTCTTTCCACTCAATCATGATTGGCTATGTGGAAAACCTGTAAATTGATAAAATAATCACATTAGCTAAATTTTCAAAGAAAAGACTTGTCTTTTTTAGCCTAATAATAAAAAAAAAAAATGTTCCTAGCGCTCCTTAGAAGGAAAGAACAGAGTGATAGGTATCCCCAAAGGAACACACCAGGGCATTGAAATCTCGATCGGTGCTCTCCTCGATGACTTAAGGGAGCATCGATCTATTTCGACGCTCTAGGGATTTTCAAGAAGCCCAAGCTCTTAAATTAAAGGCTAAAATTGGATAAAAATACATGTAAATGAATGAGAAAAGTCAGAGAACCAACCTGATCCAGATGGATTTGCAAATGGTCACTCACAGCTCTTGCAATCAACACCCGAAAATCACTTTGAAAGAGGAAAATACTCAAAGGGAAAAGGAGAATGGAAAAACAAAAGGTGAAAATGACTTTTTTCCCTAATTGGTTTTTGATATATCCAAATTTAGTCATTTTCACCCCCTTTTGTCGCATTTTATAAAGTTTATTTTTTATTTTTTGTCATTTTTAAAGAAAACTGGTAATATCTTTTGCCCAAGACAACTTGATTATGCAGGAATTTAACAACATATTTTTTGATGACCTTGTAACATCAATGAGCAAACTTTGTCATACTTTGCACTCATCAAAGTGTGAGGAGACATCTTTTGGGCGGTAGGTTATCACTTTTTCGGTCCCAACAGACTAACTACGAAAAAGGAATACTCTATTCGATATAGACTAGAAGAGTTCTATGTCATATCATTTTATACTTTTTCGGACTTTTGAGACTAAAATTCACGACAAAGGACAACCCTGGAATTTCCTTTAGGTTATTTTCAAACTCTCTAAACATGAAAAACAATTGAGTTTTCCTTCTATGGACTCACAAAATTACACAATGAAGGGCCCATCTGGGGAAAACCCCTTACTTCTTTCAGTTTGTTAAATAAAGGAAGAGGAACTTACTGAAGGTGAGTTATATTGAGCATGTGTTATCCTCCTCGATCTCGTTAAATAAAAAAAGGGTACTCATCTAGCTATATGGGGGAAAAATTGAAGGAAGTGGGTCAAGTTTCTTGAAAAAATTTCATGCAGCTCTTGCAGTCTCCCTTGAACATGACACTTATTTTCACTTTTTACCATACACTTGGATAATCCATTAAACCTCCACACTGAACAATTCCTATGTGTTGTTCTATTCCTTTGACCCATCCGAAGAATGCCTCAACACTCGTTGCATTATGTTTTGGTCCACTTTGAGTTTATGTTGCCAAGTCTTACATCGTGCCTCAGTGTTCAAGGGAAGTTTCCACCTCAAGAGTCAACCATCCACAAAGTTACTAGTTCCCATACCCATGTCAGTCTATTTTCATCTATTATATCTTATCACCTTTGTGACAAGTTTCATGTCGACTGATGGGGGATACATCAATGCCCTCCTTCAACAAGTCTTTTCCTGTCGACTTCAACAAATTATCCGGGAAATATACTTAGGAACAAATCAGTACCTTGGGACCTACATGCCTCAATGGAAGGCCTCCTCACATTCAGAAGTGGGTATTTATCAATGATCTCTGACCAACTGATTCCATGAATGTTCGACTTCAACTCATTTTTCACATTTGTTGGATTGTACTTTAAAAGTTCCTTGAAAATCGTCGACATCAATGGTGATTTATCTCACACTTGTTAACATTATAGCTCAATGACCGGTAATCAAGTGGTTTATGTCATGTTTGACATCAAATAATATATTCACATGGACATAATCGTATTGTGATAGGATCGGGACAAAGACCCTGGGTTGAGTATTCATCTGCATATACACTTTACCCAGGTTGCGATGGATATTATTCGATTGATATACATGCTTTAACATAGATCCACTTTGTATTGGTATGTGGCTATGTTCTTATTACATTGTAGCTCCAATGTGTATTCTTTCGTGGCTACGATCAAGTCATGTCATAGAGAGATGGATCCACATTTTATCCTTGGCAGCCATCTCCTTAGTCAATATTATTATGGATCTGTAGTGTCTTTATTGGCGGCCATACTTTGAGTCACTTGTAGTTAGAGCATAGGTATGCATGCCTCGGGAATGAAAAACATATTAACATTTTTTGATGGTTGTATGCATCTTCTACTAGGTTCCCCAATTCCATACCCTTGCTTCGAAGAATCTACAAAGTGTTTCAACCATCAAAATTCATTTTCTGACTTCACACTTTAGGGGGAAATCTGTTACACATCAAAATTATTCACTTCGACAGTGTCAAATTCTCATTGTCGTAAGTATCGTAAGCGTCTCACTTTTGTCACAAGTTTTGTAAGTGTCGCATTATATTTTTGTAATTATTGCATCACGAATGACACCATGAAAACACTTGCTACAAACCCTAAAACATTTTAGAAGCAAAAGCCCCATCATTTGACAATCGGAACAAATGTTTTTCTATGGGAATTACGCATCTTGGAAACTTTTGGGAAGATCAACGCTCCCCTTCTCATACATAGGGAGCACTAGCGCTCCTTTTCCATCTCAGGGGGAGCGTTGTAGCGCTTTGTTTCCCATTCTAATGGAGCGATGAGTTGGTTGAGGAAATATTGGGAGAAATCCCATTTTCTTCTACAGACAACTATGGATGAATCAAGTTGGTTTGGCTCAAATCTAACTTTAGGGATGCTTGTAAGGGAGATATCACAACTATTGGAGCCATATACTCAACTAATTCCAAATATACCCAAGGTAGTTGAGCCTCTCAAATCCTATAAATGGATGAATTCCCATGGTAAAAAAGGAGGAGAAAATCAACAAAGAATTGTTATTTTGATTGTGGATCTTTCGAGCAAGGGTTGGACGAGGAGGACTTGGAGAGGTTGTTGCAACATCATTTTAATATTGTAAGTTTCTTCTTGAAGTTCTCATCTAATACACTTGGCCTATTTCCTTCAAGTATGTGGTTTCATGTGCTTGTCTATGTTTAACTCGATTTGCATAGATAAATTTTCTTTGCCTAATCAATCAAAGTAGAAGGAAGTTGCTTGTTTATTGCTTCTCATTGTAGGTATTGATTTGTGCCAAGAATTGGATCAAGCTTGTAGATAGGAGTAGCTAGGAAAAACGTCGTAAATAGAGTAAATCCTACTTTAGCTTCTCCTCTCTTTTTCGATAAGAAAAATGAGTTTATAGGAATGGTAGTGTCCAAATGATTGTTTTTGTCTTGATATGAGGGTTAGTTTTCCAAGGGAAAGTTCACCTGTCTGTAGTGGAATATTTTCGTAACATGTAGTCTCCCCTATATTTAACATCAATGACAACAATATTTCCAACAATGCTTTTGTTGTAGTTTGATATTTTTTCATCATAGGACAACAAGATGGCTCATGTCCCCATTTTTCATATGTCACACCAATTCATCTTGGAACATATGGGGACAAGGTTTGACAAACCTATTCCAATATAATTACTCATCATTGGGAATTAATTTCACTGGTGTGCCTCTGGTTTATACAGAGTGCACTAGACATTGTCACACACTACTTTTCCCTTATAAAAATTCTACAAATCGTTTATCAGTACAACAATCTAGATTTGAATATATGCCATACCTGGTGATGAATCACCACCTCTGGGTGTGGATTCCATACATGTAGCTATGTTCAATGCCTCCTCTTGATATTTTATCTTTTTTTGTGTAAGAGAGATGTGAATGTGAGGCAAAAATCCGACAATAAATCATTCCCTATGTTGAATATTTTGTGTTTAGAAGGTTATCTTTCCTAGGAATTCTTTAAACTTATAATCATAGTCCCAAATAGATTCTCCAACCTTCTACTTAATATCCTTAAGCATTGTTACACACTATTGTTCTAACTTAGGCTTATAAAAATCTTTGATTAAGTCCCTACTTATCTCATCAAAATTCTTTGTCTAGTTCATAGGAGTATTAGATTTATATTTCATATGTTGTTTAAGGGTTTAGTCCTTGAATGTGGTTTCCAACTACACAAAATTTACTGCATCATCTATAATATTTTTCACTATCCATATTGACTTACATATAAAATAGTGGTGTTCTGTGTCATCCTTTCCAATCCCATGGAAAACAAGGAACTTGAGAGCGGGATCAATCAATATTCCTTCCATTAAAAAATTTAAACTCCTTAATATTGTACTTCCTCTATTTGGTACTATTGCTTCTATCCTTTATTTAATTACAATCCTAACTCCTATTTCTACTGAAATTTCTCCTTTTTTTAACAACATGTGTGTGGGAGGTGGTTCAAAAATGGGATTATACCAACTTACTTTTCCAACTTCTTCTTCATTGGATCTAGAAAGCTCCTCTAACCTCATGTACTCAAATAGGAATTTAACCATTGAATTGTCCTCTCTCTCACTAAAGCCATATACAACATTTCTCTAAATGAATCTATCAACTAAAGAATCACTTTCACCTTCACTTGTGTCTTTAACATTTTTTTATTGATCATTGGGATCTAACATCATCTACACCTACTTTACTATCATCTCATTTGGCATGGCCTAGGGAATTCACCTCCTATGAACTATTTCTCTATAGTGTCCCCATCTTTTCCACGTGCACCTCTAACTCAATCTCTACAACAACACACTATTCATGCACCTTTTTCATTTTTCTTTCCTTTACCGTACTACTACTTTCTGCCATGTCCACTCCCATTTTATTTGAACCGTGAGACTGCATTTTCCAAATTACCTCATGTACCACATTCCTCCTCTTGTTTCTTTATACTCCCACCTTCTTTTGTGCCTTTATATCCATCTTTCTTTTTATCTTATTATCTCATCTCCCTTATTTCCTCCCCTACCCCCTCGAGATGAGGGACTTACATTGCCATGGTGTCAAGCCTCATATGCATAAATCCTTTTTCAATAAATAACATATTAATCCACAATAGTATTTCCTCTAGCAATATTCCTCTTGATTTGACCTCAAATTCTCATTTAGTAGTGCTAAAGGAAGTATGGTAATCAATAGAAAATTCCACAGTTCAACCCTCTTTAATCCTACTGAACTAGAAATCAATTACTTAGGTCCATTTATTATTTAGGATTTTCAGTCTATTGGTCATCACTTAATCCCACACCAAAGATTCTTGGGAAAATATCAACATATTAATTTCCTCCTTTGTTTTTATCCATTTGTGCAATAAAACTGTTAAGCCCTAATATTGGCTCATTACCACTTAATTGGGGCATATTAGATTAGTAATGTTATTTTATTTATGTCGGCTTTAGGCCATTAGTTGTAATTTAGATTAGTAATGTTATTTTATTTATGTCGGCTTTAGGCC
>SNQJ01S0014629.1:151273-162172 GCA_010110895.2 Picea sitchensis
TGTCCTACCAACCTTTTTTTAAACCAAACAAAACCCATCTTATACTAGAATCTGACCTATGTGAGATAATTGCCAAATCTTTTGAGTATTTTTCAGTTGTGAGAGAGCCCTCTCTGGTTGTATAGGTTAGAATACAATCCAAAGTTGGCTGAAATAGTTACCTCTATCTGTTAGTGTTTCATGGAAACATGCACAGGAGATCTAGCTAAAGCATACACAAACAAAGCTTATCAATAAAAGGAAGAGAGATACACAATGAAGAATGAGAATCAATGCATATTATGATCTTATGAATGAGTGAGTGATCTTCACTCATATAGGCAATGACATCCTATAATTAGGAATGCATGTGTAATAGTGATGGTCTAAGATTAGAAAGTATAAAATAGAACTAGTCAGTTAACTCCCACTGAACTAGTGTGTCGAAAATAGAAATTTCTCCAACACCCCCCCTGAACATCACTATGGAGTAAAAAATGAGTCACGACTACTAGGCCATTTTAGGTTCTCATGTACAATGAAACTAATGAACATTGAATAAAAATGAGGAAAGAGGGAAAACCACGTGGGAACAAAACCCCCCCTTAAAAGATAATGTATCAAAAGAAGAAAATGGCAACTGCTAGGCAACCGTGTTCTTCACTGCAAGATGATCCCGCAAAGTCTGAAACTTATGCTCACTGAAAGTCTTCGTGAAGATGTAGAAATATTTATGGATTTGATGAAGTCCTTTGGCAACCTGTCGAGCCTTGTACCTCTTGATCCTGTGGACCCATCTGCACCTAAAAATATTCCTTTCTGGTGGAAGTGGAACCAGATGTGAAGTCTAATTCTTTAGGAGAGAGTCATGCTCCTCCTGCATGGTTTTTTTCCATAATATAATGCCCACAACATTATTGTAGTTATGCAGATCAGTGGATTGAACCATATAGAAATGCATGGGCATCGCAGGTTCTGAAGCTGAAAGTACATGAGAAGGATCCTCATGCTAAGATCGATTCATCCTCGAATCCAATGGATTCCCTGCAAGGTTTTTTGTTGCCTGAAGTGTGGTTTGTGCCTTCTTGGGCATCTGTTGAAGCTTCGGTGCTAGCTTCTTATCTAGTTGTTCTACCTGCTTATTTCCATGTACAAAATATGAGTGTATGGAATCATCTCTGATGTCTGAAACTGATGGAAGAACAAGAGTATATGCATGTTGCACTGAAGGTGCATGCATAGTACTCTCCTTATGTGTAAGTAGAATAAAGGAGTCATCGTCAGAAAACTTAGTGAATTTATACAACCTTAACTTGTGATCGACCTTACCAATTGCAATGATGGAATTGTCGTGCATGTCAATTACTGAAACTGAATCTGATGTAAATTCAACCTTTTTACCTTTCCGAGTGATCTGATAAACTGAGAGAAGATTCATAGAAAGATTTGGAACATGTAAAACATTCTCAAAACTGACATTGTGGAGTTCACTCTCCCTTCTCCTGCTACTTCTACTGGAGTATCATCCCCCATGAGAATAGGGGGTCTTGAGCATGGACTCAAAGAAAAGAAAACTTCATCTTTCGCTACCATATGATGGGATGCACAAGAATCTATAATCCATGAATCAAATGAGGAATTAATTGCGACCAGAGCATGATGATTACCTTTCTTAGGAGTAGGATCTTCTTCCTTCTGCTTCTTGACTCCCTTTGGAATGAAGTTTCCAAGGTTGTTCTATTGAAGTTCCTGTGCCATAAGATCAATATGTTTCTTCATGCATGTGGATTCTTCATGATTTGGTTTATTGCAGTAAGTGCACTGCTTTCCCTTCTTCTTCTTCTTGGAATTTGAAGAGTCTTTGGAACCTGAAGAATCAATAAAGGGTTTGGAATATCCCTCCTTCCCGTTCTGTTTGGATGACCCTTTTCCATCATCCATGGTGAGTGTGTGTGCTTTGGGATCTTTCATGAGGCCCATCTGTATGATTTTTGTCTGCTTTTGTGTAAGAGACTCAATGAGCTGAGCCAACGTAGGCATTTTCCAATTTGTTCCAAAAAGACATCTACTAGAATGGAAATTGGAGACATATACAACGTATTATGGTCATAGCTTGGCCAAGATTGTTAGAATAAGTTGTTTCTCTTGTGTAGACTTGTCAATACCACATTCACCCAAGCTCAAAATGAAAGATTTAAATTTAGTAAACAAATCTTGTATATTATCAAAACTTTTAGGGTCTAAGGTATTCAACTCTACCTCAAGCATACAACCTCACATCTCATCCTGCTTTCCAAAGAATCCTTCCAGGGTGGTCTAGATCTCGTTTGGAGTCTTGCATGCGGAAACATGAAACCATAGATCAATGGAGATTAACTCAACAAGTAGTCATGTGGCCTCATCCTTACGGTTCACCCATCTCATCTTCTCAATCGCTGATGTAGGTTATGTTTCTGTCGCCATCGTCAAATTATACAGTCATTTCCTTTTGAGTTGGAATTCTGCTTTGGGATTCCAATCAAAATAATTGTATGGTGTGAGGATTACCACCAAGTTTGATTGTATAATAGTTTTCCTATCCACCTCTCCCACTTTTTCTAAGAACCCCTAAAAATTTACTCTCAATCTGCAAGTGAAAAATTAAGAAATCATGCCAAAAAGGGCATTTTAAGTGAAAATTCGTATTAGTTTCAAGAGATTATATCCCGACTTACTTTCTGATCAAATGGTGAAGAATCTCGCCAAACGGTTGAAAACCCACTTGCAGAATGGGTCGATTTACTTGCCTCATGAGTTGTTTCCTTAAAAACTTAATATTTTTGGAGCAATCACTGTAGAAAGGTACGACCATGGATTCGTATCAGTTTCAGGAGGCTATCTTGTGGATTACTTTCTGAGCAAATGGTGAAGAATGTCTCCAAATGGTTGAAAACCCACTTCCAAAATGGGTCGATTTACATTCCCCATGATTCGTTTCCTCAAACCATAATAGTTTGGGAGGAATAACTGCTGAAAGGTACGACCACAAATTTAACTCGTCAAAACCCCAATTTTCCTTATTCTTTGGCTTGTCTAGCTTGCTCCAAGAAGCATAGCTCTGATACCATGTAGTGTTTCATGGAAACCTACATAGGATATCTAGCTAAAGCATACACAAACAAAGCTTATCAAGAAGATGAAGAGAGATACACAATGAAGAATGAGAATCAATGCATATTATGATCTTATCAATGAGTGAGTGATCTTCACTCATATAGGCAATGACATCCTATAATTAGGAATGCATGCATAATAGTGATGGTCTAAGATTAGAAAGTATAAAATAGAACTAGTCAGTTAATTCCCATTGAACTAGTGTGAAAGTCTAAAATAGAACTAGTCAGTTAACTCCCACCAAACTAGTGTGAAAGTCTAAAATAGAACTAGTCAATTAACTCCCACTGAAGTAATGTTACTCTCACTGAACTAGTGTACCGAAAATAGAAATTTCTCCAACACTGTCCATTTCTTTCTCAGCCTTAGAAATTACAGAGTGTTAACATGAGGTACATGCATTATGAGTTTTAGTATATTCATTGACGGACATCTTGGATACTTGGCATTTGGTTTGTTGTATGGTATATGCTTGAGGAATATCATGAGTGATATGGCACATATTTGAGGTATATGAATTGGATGTTGTGGTACATACTTGAGGCATGTCTTGGTGATGTTGGTACATGTTGAGAAACATCTTGGTGATGTCATGATACATTGATTAGAGACATATCTCGACTATCTTGGTATCTGGTTTGGTATAATTCATGGTGATGTTATCACATGCTTGAGGCACTTCATTGATGATATCTTATTGTATATGGTATATGGCATGATTGAGACATATCATGAGTGATATGGTATGTGGATGAGGCACATTTCGTAGTAAATGGTTTTGATATATGATTGGTTGTTCATCATTGATGTTTCGGTACCTACACTTGGCATATATTATGGTACATGATTGGTGATATTGAGACACATCTTGGCGATGTTATGCTTCATGAGTTGATGATGATATGATACATTGCTAGAGTCACTTCTTGGTGATATTGGTACACAATATTATATAGGTTCGGTACATGGTTGATGCATAATATCGTACAGATTTGGTACATGGTTGATGCATGATATCGTACAGATTTGGTACATGGTTGATGCATGATATCATACAAGTTGTGGTACATGGTATGGTATAGGTTCTGGTACATGGTTTATGTACATGGTATGGTGATGGTTTTGGTATCCATGTGAGTAGGTATGGTTATAGTTGGTTGATGATGGTATATGAGTGACAGTGACAATGACAGTGACGTTGATAGGGACAGTGACGGGTTGGATGATTGGTTCATCATCAGGCACATGTTGATGTGACAAAGTGACAGTGACAGGTTGGTTGATGACAATGGTAGTTACAGGTTTATCAGTGGTAGTCACAGTTTGAGTCTACACTTATATTTTAGGGTGGCGGAATGGGTCAAGGAAAGGGGGTTGTAGCCTCCTTCCGGTTGGTGATGGAGAATTTAGGGAGTTGTAGCTTCTTTCAGGTTGGATCTTGTAAATAAGGGGGTCGTAGCCTCCTTTCGATTGGATCTTGAGAACACATGGATTTGGAGCTTCCTTCATGTTGGATCCTCCTTCTAGTTGTAACTGGAGAATTCAGGAAGTTGTAGCTTCCTTCAAGTTGGAGCTTGTAAAAAAGGGGTTGGTGTCTCCTTTCAGTTGGTGTTGGAGAATTGGGAAGTTGGTGTTTCCAATGAATGTATTCTTGATATATATAAGAAAGCATTATGTGGTTTTCTCCCATTTGGGTTTCCATGTAAGTTTTGGGGTAATGTGTATCTGTGGTTGTTTATTATGCAATGGTGAATGATATTTTTTATGATGTAATGATATATCGAATGCATAAGCGATAAACTATTGAATATTGCTGATAAAGTTGAAGTTTAAATATATTGTGGTGGAAAGTGGTAAAACATGCTCATATTGATTCACCCCCCCTCTCAATATTCCAAAAATTGGTATCAGAGTTGGTCCTTCAAGTAACTAGTTTAATCACTGGAAATAAGATCATGGAGTATGCTTAGATTGGAGTACCACAGTTTGATGGTCATAATGGTCTGAGCTATGAGATATGGAGACATAAGATGAAAAAAAATCTAGGAGCATAGGGGTATGATGTTTGGTACTTAGTTGTTACAGGATACATTGGTTCAAAGAAACCAAAGACTGCAACCAAGAAGGAATTGAAGAGAAAAAAAAATAGCAATGGATTTCATCTTGGAAGGATTGTCGGATCTGGTAAAAGACAAAGTGGGACAATGTTCATCAAATAAAGAAATTTGGGATAAGCTACATAATATATATTTTAAGGAATCCCATTCTATTGCAAATCCAGATCATGCTAATTAGAATAAAGAAGATGATGAAGTAGAACAAGTAGAAAGATGCTCATCATGCCATACATATTCATAAGAAGAATATTGTGAAGCAGACGTAATGGACTTTGAGACTCCACTAATCAATGATTTAGGTGAGCTAAATAAAGAAATAAAGGAAAGCAAGTCCCTCGATGAAGAATTGATCAAGCTAAAGGAAAGTTATGGAGAAGTCAGGCAATTTGTCACGAATCTAAAAGCTCGGCTAGAAGAAGCCAAAGTGATTGAAGAAAATCTCATATATCAGTTGGAAGAGAAACAATGTTTGGAATTCCAAATAATATCGCAAAGAAAGGAAGTAGAGAAGAGAGAAGAAATTTTGACAAGTCATCTTAATGAAATATCTGAGGATTTAAACAATCTTGAAGTAGAATTTAGTCAACAAGAAAGAATACTTGAAGAAGAAATTGTCTCCTTGAAGACCCAACTTGAAGAAGCAAAGAGAAAGGAAGAATTCATGAAGATATAGATGATGAAGAAAAAATAAAATTGTGAGAAGCTTGAAGAAGAAGTTGTCACATTAAGAGTTAAAGTTGTCAAGCTCAACAAGAACACTGAAGAAAGAGAAATATCCACACCATTAGTAAACAAAGTTGAAGGGAAGTGTTACAGGTTTCTAGAAAGGAAGAATGAAGAGAAGGATAAGAGTTATGCAAAAGTCATCAAGGGTCCTACCAAGAAGGAAGAATGTTATCCCTTAAAGAAGAATATTCAAGAAATGAAGAAAACTCAAGAAGAAGATTACAGAATAGACAGATATCAAAGAAGACCCTCCACTTTCAGGTATTAAAGAAGCTTCAATAATATTGAAGGAAATAACAAAAGAGAAGATCATGATCATCCAAGGCATGAATTTAGAAGGACTACAACAGAAAGAAGATCATTCACTCCCATGTATCAAAAAAATAATTATGGTCATTGTTTTACTTCTAATAACGTTGCACACAAAGTTGTAAATTGCAAAGCTTATGGAAGAATGGTCAAGAAAGAAATGTATATGTGGCCCCACACAATATTGAATGTTATAAATGCCACAACTATGGACATATAGATCATAATTGTAGAAACATGATGGATACTTCTATGAAAGAGAACAATGATATCAGATATAATAATATTTGGAAAAGAAAAAAAGAACATGTAAAGAAGGAATAGATGAATTAAGAACACCCATAAGTCATACTGTCAATATTTGTAGTAGTACAAGATCATGACAAATCTACAGACAAAGAGGAAGATTTCAAAATATAAGAAGAGGATGAAGATGAAAAGAATGTCAGAAATTGGGAAGAGGATAAAAAGGAAGATGTTAGAATTCAGGAAGATGATGAATCCACGAACGAAGAGGAAGATTACTCTGCATTAGGGAAGCTTCCTCGACCCTTATGAGTCATCCGGCTTGGAGAATCCTAGTAAATATGAATATTGAACAAGGGGAGTCTAAGCAACAACTCTACAGATAAGAGAACTATCTTTCAAGCAATATGAAGTGTTTGTAGTATTTGGAAATGCAGTTTCAAAGTGGTTTGATGACAGAAGTGCAAAATGTCTTGTGATAGTTTGATTGTTTGAGGAGCAACTTTCAGAATACATTCCCATGTCGGTTTCAGTTGACAGCTACAAAAAATATCATTGGTACACTTTTCAAGCAGAGATTCATGATTATATAAAGGATTCCATACATGTATTCAGACAGGGTCATATTAAGTATCGATTGTTGCATACATGTAGAGTTTGATTTTCATATTGAACAGATGGCTTGAAAAGTAGAAATATGTAGTGATCAATTACAAAATATTCGAAAAAGTCTTCAGAATGGTAAAGTGACAGATGGGTCAACATTGCATGAAGTTGAGTAGCCGAATCATGGACAATTTTATGACATATGGACAAATATGAAGTTATGAGACACTTGGAAGGTACATAAGAAATGACTTAGAGTATATGCATAGCAAGGGATGAAACCATATTGATAGATAGAATCAGTTGGTCACAGAAAGGAAAGTAGTTAAAGGCACAACATAATAGGGGAAGAGAAATCGTCAGCACAAGCCATAACGTTAATGGAAAATTGTTGAAAAGTATGGTCATTGATGTGAACTTGACAAGCCATGAAGATTTGAAGTCAAGTAGTTTTTGAATGCTTTTTATATATGTCATTGAATTACAAGAGGAAACACCAATGGACAAGAAGCAACGGAAGAGAGGAAAGGAAGCAAGTACAGAACAACCCCACATTGATCTACACGACATTTTACAGAGAAGTCAAGGGGAGAGAAATTATCATAGAGAGAGATACCATATTAGTAACATAAAGATAAGGGGAGACATATCGACAGGGGGAGTTACCCTTTTTCCTATGATGTCAAAGAGGAAGAAAGAGAAATCTCATAAGCATGAAGGCAGGGGGAGCATACCCAAAGAGAGTTACCCTTTTCCATTGATGTCAAAGGGGGATAGAAACATGAGGAGAGCATTGGTCACAGGTGGAGTATGAGTGTCATTATCAATGCCAAAGGGGGAGATTGTTGGATACTTGGTTTTCATTGATGTCAACAGATGTGATGGGTGAATTTGAAGAAGTCTACAAGAAGACCTAGAGGTTTGGTCATGAAGCTCGAATTTGTTTGATGAATAAGGATATGAAGGATAGTGTAAATGTAGGTAACACACTCATAGTTGGATAGTCCTCGTCATATTGTTTCCAATGGTAGGTGGTATATAACGTAGTTCCTCACAGTTGAGGAGTTATGAGGTCATGAAATTGGAAGCCCTAAAGATTGGTTAAGAAACCCCCAAACAATTACAAGTAATTAATTAAAGGGTAAAGTGGTTGTAACAAGAAAGAATAGGTTGCCCCTAAAGTTAAGGAAATAAGTCACTTGGAAAAGTATAAATACACAACAAGAATCCTCTCATTCTTACACAAACAACTTTATTGAATATCTTCTATGTGAGCACACTTGATCTATTTGGCGAATATAAGGTAGCAAGTTTGAGGCAGCGAAGGAAGTGAAAAGGATAAATTTTTAGGATTGAAGAGGAGAGTGAGGGTTTCTAAGAAACCCTAGTTTGTCTAACCCCCGCAGGTCAGAATACTAGTGCCCTGCGAGGCACCCCTGCAGGTTGTATGGCTCTTGTCCCACGAGGCCTCACCAATTGACTAATCTTAGTCCAACGATGCTAAGCCAAATTGGGGAGGATGTTAATACCAGGTTGTTGAGTCTAAGGAAGAGTAATTATAGGTCTGAAATATTGTGTATCAAGTTAACTGCAGGTTTAAAGGAGTGTCTATATGCATTCTTTGAGGGTTACGTGTTGGTGATGTTATGGTGTATGCTTGAGGCATGTCTTTGGTATCTTGTTGAGACATTGGTAAATGCTTGAGACACATTTTATGTGCATGGTGTGAGGCATATTTATGGTACATGTATGTGGTACAGTACTTGGTGATATTGATACATGCTTGAGGAACTTCTTGATGAAGTTACAGTACATGTTTCAGGTACATGCATTGTGAGTTTTGGTATATTCCTTGAGGCACATATTGCATACTTTGAATATGGTTTGTTGTATGGTATATGCTTGAGGAAGATCATGAGTGATGTGGCACATATCTGAGGTATATTGTAGTATTCCAGATATAAAATAGTATGCATGAGAACATAAATAATTAGCTATAAATGGTAGAGAAACAATGATATAACTAGAACAATACCAGAATAACACTAGAAAGATAACTTTGATTACTGAGAGAAAAGTTCACTTGCTTCTTCGAGGGGGAAACCTCCAGCATAGCATAGATCTATTACAATAATATCCAAGACAATATTTTTCATACCCTCTACTTCTATTTATACTAATCTATCTATCCAAAAGAACAATCTAGAGGAAGATCCTTCTAGAAGCGGAAGCTTCTATTAGGTCTTCTTACATTTGACTTATTCTTCCTTATTGCTAGGTCTTATTAATATTTACCTTTATTACATGGAATTATATTATTCTACCTATGCGAGGGGTTAGGGAGGTTAGGTCCCTAACATGCCCTCCCCCTTGAATAAAATCCTTGTCCTCAAGGCTTCAGATGAGGGAATTGTTGTAGAATGGTGGTCGTCTCCCAGGTGGCATCTTCTGGAGGGGCATATTTCCATTGGACTTGTTGGAACATATTTAAAATTATAAGCCTGAAGCTTTATCCTATCCTTTTACCCTATCTTAGAAGTCAGTTTCCAAATGATAAATCAATTTTGTTTTTTTAGCCTTAAGGTGCGCACGAGGTCCACCATCAATTAAGTTCCCTCGTTGATCAAGCGATTCCTTTTCCTTGAGTTTGTGGAGCTGCTTGATTATTAAAAGGCCAAACCACTAAAGAATGTTTCAGTGTTTCACGCTTCGAGCGTTTCACTATGTAGCAAATCCAAAGTCCCGATGTCTGAAAAGTGTTCAAAGGATCTTAGTCGCCATACACATATGCCTCCCTAAGCTTTGACACATCACTACAGGTAATGGCCTGTCGAAAATTGAATAAAAGTTAACTTGACTTTACACAAAACAGTAAATGCCAAAAAGATAAACCCAAATTAGTTAAGTTAACCTCAATTAAAAGTTAATTAATCAGGTCACTCATTCAGAGTTTAGATATTCGTCATCTATCACATCCTGAATTCCCGAAGTTCGAACTTCTGAAATACCTTAAACACTAAGCATGGTTCATTTAGATTAACGCATAATTAATCGATGATTAATCACTTTGCGGTTTCAGATTTTGGGGATACTACCTCGAGCTACCATCAAAATCTCGAAGTCCAAAAACCCGAAAACACTTAACGATAAACACGATTAATTAATGGGTTAACAAGATTATCTCACAATTAAGTTTTCGCTAAACCGCAATTCGGAAAATTTCAAATCTCATTTATCCAAGCTCCCGATCGTGAAACTCCAATATTAATGGAATTAATTACGACTCAACAGTAATGATTTCAGTATAGATCACAGATCACTGCCTAGATTTTTTCATCAAAGTAAATGAATTCATCGTTAGTGAAGTTATTCGTAAATCAATACACCTAAGGTGGGTAAGGATATTGGATTTTGAATTCTACTAGAATTCTCGCAGAACTGCAAGTCTAAGAAAACTAAGAATTTTACGTGTTTCCCTGTAACAGGTAGCACAGTACTAAGCTTACTACTATTATGGCTCTGTGGAAAATGGCTAAAGAGGCTAGTGAAAGCACGAACCCGAACACGGATGTCCTCTTAGATACCTCACCGAGAGTTGTAGACACAGTGAAAACCTAGACGCAGGTGTTCGATATCCTACAACACGAGTTGATTAAATTCCCAGAAGAATCGGGCTATGAGGTGATCAAAACTCAGGGGACGAAGCTCAAATATATAGCTGAATCAGAGCTGCACAAAATAGCCACGCGACCGAGGCTCATGC
>SNQJ01S0014630.1:0-15408 GCA_010110895.2 Picea sitchensis
AGGGATGTTACATAAAGGCTATGATTCCATCAGTTATCCTCCTTGAATGATTTCTCAATTCTTGTTGTCATATATCACTAAGGATGATTCCACATATGGGGTATCCTCTGAGGAGGAATCTATTTTTAGGGCCCAATAGTTGGATCTCAAATATTCTCAGTATGGGATCTTGTATGATATATTGTTGTTCACATCACAATAAAGTACCGACCGTACAAATTCAATGTCTAGACCACATGTCGATGACATCATCAGATCTATCAATAATACTACCACATATATGGTTGTGATCCATATGAAACAAATGAACACTCATCAAACTATTGTTGGTCAATATACGGATTCAACCATTCCCATTGTTCAATTGTTGGACGCATATCTATGCAATTGATGAATCCAAAGGGTACCTAGCAACCCAAAGTAAAAATGAGGAGCAAATATAAGAAAGGATGTGCGAAAATATTAAAAAATATAAATATGATGCTAATGTTGGAGGGGATAAGAAATAAAATAGCAAGGTGAAGTTTACATGTAAAAATTTTAAACAATATCACCTTACCCACCAATGCCCCAAAATTGAGGATGTCCACCATTCGTTGATGAGAGAATATCTTATTTTGTTGACTAACCCATTCCCTTATGGTCAAAATATGATGGCAGTCTCTTACAATTCAAATCTCTAAGGGGGAACCCAAGGTGTTTTCTTTCCAAAGGGTACTACGGCGTTCATTAATATGGTCAAATTGGAGATATAAATGTCGACCAGGGCTCAAGATTATTGTGACCCTGAGTCTACATCTAAATGCAAAGGAACTCCTGATCCTCAAAATTACATTCAGATAGAGAATATTGGAGGGGATGCAATGCTACATATACCTAAAGGTGTGTGTAATATCCTCAAATTTTAGAATATTAGATTCTAAGTGAACTTTGAAATAAATTTCCGTTTTTGGAAAATTCAGATTTGGAAATTATTTACCATTTACAGAAAATCCGAATTTGGAATTTTTATTTTTGTCATTAATTATTTGATGATTGTTGGGAAAATATTTGACTTTCCCAACTGTCCTCTTTTATTTGACACATGTAAAAGACAAACTTTTAATAAATTAAATGATGGAAGACAAATGGACCAACGAGGTTAAAAATAGCGGACAATGACTCCATGAGTGGGGAACAGATTTGAGTTACCTCAAGGATGATTTTTACAAGTGGAAAATGTGGAATTTGACCACTACCAACCCCTAAAAATCAAATATTTGTAAAGATGTGAATTTCCCATGGAGGGAAGGAAAGACCTACGAAAAAGAATGCATATAAAAACAACATATGAAGGAGGCAGGATGTTTCTTATTATGTTGGGGAAAATAAACTATTTGTTTTCATGAGCACTGTTAGTGTGGGGCAAAGGAATTTCTGATCTGTGGATGGTAACTATAGCTAAGGAGGATCATTCAGTTTTCCCTTATGGACTCATGATCAGGCTAGGGGGTGAACATGGAAAGTGAACTTGGTTGTTCTGTTTTATGGTTGGGTTCAATGTGGTTGTTCCATTTGTATTCTAGCATCAGGTTTCAGATATGTATCTTGGCTTTCATTCCTTGTCAATGTTATGTTTATGATTTTTATTTGTTAGTAATATGATGTCTTAGTATAGTTAAAGGATACTGAATATATTATTTATTTGAAATGTGATGGTGGTACATATATATTGAATTGACATTTATATATGTAGATACACAATTACCACAGATAATAGATAGAATGCATAACAATACGAATACATTCTTCGTTAACACAGAAATATAGTGATGAATTCAAAGTATCTTGCAAAAACAACCATTGTATTCAATCGATCATTGTTCAAATATTACAGTTGGAGTACCATAGATCAAAGACTCCAAAACCTTTTGTATTGTAAACAAAGTGCTACGAAGTTTACACAAAATCTATATGTAACCAAAGTAATGTGTGCATAGATCAGAACACAAATAGATTTCAAGCAAGTTGTTTCCTTCATTTGATTACCTCGATTTGCACAACTTAAAAAATAAGAAAAACGGGGGTTTAGTAGACTATGCTATCATTTTAATGGAAATCAAACCACAGAATAAGACAAGGACAAAACATAGCTTGAGTTTCAAATTAGATCAACGATTAGTGTTAACTTGGACCTTCAACGCTTCAGGTGATTTCTGATTTTAGAAACTAGTTTCCCTCGAAGTACATACTCTCAAATTTATGTAACTTGTTGATGTCACTGCTGACTTGACATTGGCTGAGTGGTTTCCACGTGTCACTTAGATTTGTGACTTACCCGTAGCTTAAATGTCAATTTCATATTGACACTTTGCATCATCTGATTGTGCCCCATGTCCTTTCTAATGTGGTATGTTGACGTAGATCTCCTATTGTGACACATATCCTCCTCTTGGATCTAACGACTATGATCATTTATAGATCAATGGTCTAGATTCATTTCAGCCTTCCAAAATTTGGGTTATCCATTCCCAATTCTAAATTTCTCCCAAAGTGAGATTCCCTGAATTAAAACTCGAGAAAATTGAATTCATCTAACAATCCATCTTTGACACAAAAAGATTCGGGTGGTGGAACAAGGTAGTTAAACTTGGTGGAGAGGTTAGCTAGATCAGGGATGCTTTAACTTTGATCACAATCTATCAAGAACGATGGTCGGGAGTCATTGCAGAGATCGAAGTTGTGCATCAGATAATTCTATAAGGTAGTCTCGTAATCCAAACCACGGTTTTCCCAGAAGGGGTACGTGTCAACGTGGGGACAATTGCGGAATGATCAACAGGTTACTCCAAAACCGACAACCCATGTTCCCACAATTTGAAAAGTACTAAAGTTGATGTGAAATTTTTAGTATTTATCAGTTCAAGCATGGATACCATGGGCCCCAGTGGATGCATGGTTCCTAATCCCAAAGTCATAAGACTTGGTACTCTGAGGAAATTATGTTTCAATTGCATTGAATCGAGAACACCCAGAGTTTGAAGTTAATCTGGACCATTGATCGAGAGAAGGTACATGGAAATTGATACCACAGTCCAGAGGCTGAGCACTCTGAAAGATTGGAGAGTGTGGACAACCCAGAACTTTTGAAGCCTGAAGTTATGTAATAAATCCCAATCTTGGGTTGTTGAAGAATTCATGGATCATTGATCCACCCTACCTTCAAAAGTTCACCAATTTTGTGTTCGGGAGAAATAAGGCACAAAGTAGCTAGATCTTTTGAAGCCAAAGTTCTAGATCCCTGAAGCTCTAAAGGCTCTAAATAAGCACCTATCTGATAGCACCGGGTCACAACCCGTGGTCACATCCATTTGAGGGGTGAAGAAAAAGGGCTAGTGCCCGAAAACTATGTTAAATAAGGGAAAAGGGGTTAGGAAGGAAACCTGTGGGTTTCGTCTAGTTCAAACCCCTTTATTGTTGATTTATGTTACTAGTCGGGTAGGGTTTCTAACAATATTGTTATGGTATATGTTCGCTACACTATGATAAAGTCATACGTTGTTATGGTATCCATACACTATCCTATATGTTAAATGATATATGTATTACTATGGATAGGGTTAGGGTTATGGTATCCATATAATAGTCTATACGTTAAACGAGATATATATATTGTGACAGATAGTGTTAGTATTAGAGTATCCATATGATAGTCTATATGGTAAATGATATATATGTTCTTATGGATAGTGTTATTGTTATGGTATACATATGATAGACTATATGATAAACAATATATATCATTATGGTTAGTGTTATTGTTGCAGATAGTCTATATGGAAGTCTATAGTTATAGTCTATATTGTTTATCCAAGATATGAGAGTTATGTAGAAGTAGACAATATATGATTAATCATAGTCTATTACGTAATATGAATAGCATGTCTTGACATATACATGGTGGTTATTCTATGGGCCATGACAGTCGCGGTTGCAATTTTCTTCAATAAAAAATAAGTGTATGATTCCAATCCAATAACGTTGGTAATTCCGCTATGCATATGATAAAAGAATAAATATATATTTAATTGGATTATCTCTGTGTTGCAATCAATGTTGGAGAGTCAATAAGCTTTAATGTCCGCTAAGATTTTTTTTTTTATTTGGGAAATTTGGGGTACATTACATATGGCATTAGAGATGAAGGTTACAACAATTGGACCTTAAGGAAAGGCAAAATTATTCTAAGTTTTTATTTTCTATTGAAGAAAAACTAACAAATGTGTTTACTATTATAAACAAAACATTTGTTGTTCTGTTGTGATAATGTCAAATCAGATTGAAGAAGAAATCAGAACTGAAGAGAATATTAATCAAGGACATCCTAAATAAATAGGGCATAACATTGGAGGAATTTCATCCACCCAGATTTTGGAAATAATGAAGAACCTCATCGTGGAAATACAAGTGTTTAAAGAAGATAATGAAAAGTTGAAAAAGGCACAGGAATACTAGCTAGAAATAAATGAAATGTTGCTACATGGCATAGTAACCAAGAGGAGTCCAAAGGAAAATCACAAAGAGGAAGAAGTGAGAAAAAGTTCCTCTAAAAACCCTAGTCATGAAACAAAAAATGAGAACATTTCTCCCGAAGACACACACATGACATGAAACAAAACAACTACAGGAAGAAAAAGAAAACAAGAAGATCACTTGGAAGGTGAAATCAAGAAAATAAAACCTTCCACCTTTCATGGAGAATAAAGGATAGGTGAAGAGGCTTAAGCATGGCTAACAGATAGAAATAAATACTTACAGATTTACAATTACTTTAGTAATATGAAAGTCAGAATGGCCATTTACAACTTGAAGGGAAAAGAAAGTATCTGGTGGCAAGACCTGAAATTGGCTAAGGGATTGAAAGAGAAACAAATGGAATGGTCATATTTTAAGAAATATTTGTCAGAAAGTTATTATGAAAGAAAAACTAAGGAATTCTACGAGCTACGACTCGGACAAGTGACTATGGACGATCTGGTAAATAAATTTATGGAACTATTGATATTTGTACCATACATGAAGGAATACAAATTAAAGATACAACGATTCTAAAGTTGTCTACCACAGTCATACAAAGACATAATCGAATCTGGAAATCCAAATACTTTAAATGAAGTGTTTATAAAGGCTCAGTTGTGCTAGGATTAGTAAAAACAAAGGTCTGAAATTCCCAAGGCATGGAAGGACAAGAAACGTGACATAATGAATCAGCGAAAGAAAGGGTTCCAACCAACCCCTTTCCGTAATATGGAAAATAGTTTTTGAAAGAAGGACTATCATTCAAACACCTAGAGTGCTCAAGGGGGAGGTAGGCCAGTTAACCTGGGATTCAAGAAAGCTAGGGATAACCCAGAGAACCATTGAAGTGTTGGGAGAGTGGAGAACCTCACTTGAGGAGAAATCGTCCATGCTTAATTTTCACGACAAGAACTCCATTCCATAACTTGCAAGAATCTTCGACAGCAGGATATATAGGCAGAAGTGTGCACATAATTAATGCAACTATGGATGATAGGCATGTTGATCATCAATCCACTATCGTGGAGGTTGAAGGTAAAATTCATGATAATTGCTTTTCCATATTAATTGACCCAGGAGCTAGCCTGAGCTATGTCACTACTAGTTTAGTTGAATTAAACAATCTCAAGAAAGTAAAGCATGCTAAGTACTGGTTAGTATAGTTAGCAACAGGGACTAAGAGAAAGGTAACAAATTTTGTTCTTGAATGTGAATTCTGCATAGACAGTCAAAGTACAAAGTTAGATCTAAACATTTTACCTTTGGGATATTACAATTTAATCATTGGAATGGACTGGTTAGAGAAAAATAAAGTAATATTAAACTGTTACGAAAATTCACTTATTTACAGAGACGAAAACAACATAGTTAGGATGATACAAGGGATCAAAAAACCAGTTTCGGTTAGGCAGATATCAACCATGCAATTTAAGAAATGTATGAAAAATGGTTGCCAATTTTATTATGTTTAGGTAACTAATATGTTAGAAAAGGAAAACAAACCCAGTTTATAGGACTTTGCAATCCTACATGGGTTTAGAGATGTATTTGTGGACAAAATACTAGAACTACCTCCAAGAAGAAATAGATTTCTCTATCGATCTACTACTTGGATCTTCCCCAATATCTAAGGAACCTTACAGAATGAGTCTACCAGAATTAACGAAACTGGAAATTCAGTTGCAAGAACTATTAGATAAATAATATATTAGACCAAGTGTCTCACCTTGGGGAGCACGGGTTCTCTTCGTTAAAAATAAAGATGGGACATTAAGACTGTGCATTGACTATCGACAACTAAATAAGATGAAGATCAAGAATATGTATCTTTTACCTAGAATTAATGACCAAGTTTGAGAAGCAAGGATCTTCTCTAAGTTAGAATTAAGGTCTGGTTATCACCAAGTCAGAATAAAATATGAAGACATAAATAAAACAACATTTAGAAAATGTTATGTACACTATGACTTTGCCATAATTCCGTTCGGTCTTACTAATGCACCAACAACCTTTATGGGTTTGATGAATAGTATATTTAGTCAATATATGGATTAATTTGTGTTGTTTTTTATCGATGATATTTTAGTTTACTCGAAAAAAGAATAAGAACATGAAGAACATCTAAAAATAATATTGTAGACCTTAAGGAAACACAAGTTGTATGTGAACTTTGATAAGTGCAACTTCTACCAAAGAAGGATACAGTACTGAGAACAGATGATATCCAAAGAGGGTATTTTAGTTGATCCAGAAAAGATAAAATCCATTATAGAATGGCATATCCCTAAGGATGTAGCAGACATCTGATCATTCATGGGAATTACCGGCTATTACCGAAGATTTATCAAAGGATTTTCTAAGATCGCGTATCCAATTACATACCTACAGAAAAAGGGAATAATATTTACTTGGTCACAAAAGTGTTAGGACATATTTGATAAATTAAAAGGATTGTTAACTACAACACCGATCCTAAGGGTAGTGAATCCCGATAAAGATTTTACTGTTTGCATGGATGCAAGAAAAGAAGGCTTGGGAGGTGTCCTAACAAAAGAAGGACATGTCATATGTTACTAATCACATAAACTGAAAGAACATGAACGGAATTATGTTACACATGATTTGGAGTTAGCAATCGTAATTCATGCTCTAAAAATGTGGCGACATTATTTAATGGGGAGAAGGTTTCTGTTACTAATCGACAACAATGGTGTAAATTTTTTATTCAGCCAACTAGATCTCAACGCAAGGCAAGTGAGATGGCTAGCCTTTTTAAGTGAATTTGATTTTGAAGTACGATACATCAAATGTAAAGAAAACAAAGTTATAGATGCTCTAAGTCAGAGGACTAACGAAATTTATGAGATAAGTGTTAGAAAATAGGAAAAATACATCTAACAAAGAATAAAATATGCAAGTAGTAATGACGAAAAGTATATCAAAACAACATCAACATTACAAGAAAATGCAGAAAAACTGAACAAAACAGATCTGAGTTTAGATAAAAATGAATTGCTAAGGTTCAAAAACAGGATGTACGTACCTAATTATGTTGATTTAAAATCAATAATTCTTGACAAATTTCACAAAAGGTCGTATTTGAGTCATCCAGGATACTAGAAAATGATGACAGCCTTAAGAAAATTATTTTATTGGCCTAACATGAAGAGTGAAATGGCTGAATATTTATCTAAATGCTTAGATTCTCAAAAGTTAAAGGCTGAACATCGACATCTAGCCAGTCTGTTGCAACCCCTACCTATACCAGAATGGAAGTAGGAGATTATCTCATTGGACTTCATCATAGGTTTTCCTAAGACTAAAAATAAAAATGACTCGATTATGGTAGTTATTGATAAACTTATCAAATCTGCACATTTTATACCTATGAAATCTACTTATAAAGAAATTAATATTGCTGAAATTTTTATGAAAGAAATATTTAGATTGCATGGAATTCCTAAGATGGTGATCTTCGACAGATATGTCAAATTTACGTCAAAGTTTTGGAAGGAATTGTTTGCAATATTGGATACTAACCTGAATTTCAGCACAAGCTATCATCCACAAATGGATGGGAAAACTTAACGAGCAAATTAGATTGTGGAAGACATGTTACGAATGTACATTAGAAAAAAACCAACTAACTGGGAGGAGTACCTACACTTAGTTGATTTTTCTTAAAATAATGGCTATCAAACATCAACCAAGATGATTCCTTTCAAAGAATTATATAGAAGGAAATGCACAACGTCGATTAAATGGGATAATCCAGTTGACAAGATTATGATGGGACCAGAAATGCTCCAGGAAATGGAGAAAATGGTAAAAAGGGTACAATGTAATTTAAAGGAGGCCCAAGACCGACATAAAAGATACACATATTTAAAAAGGAGACACCAGGAATTTCAAAATGGGGACCATGTATATCTAAAAGTCAAAGCAAGGAGGAGCTCTCTAAAGCTAGGAAATTGTTCAAAGTTGGCACCCAGGTTTTGTGGCCCCTTTGAGATTTTAACTCAAATTAGACCCGTGGCGTATTAACTAGCACTTCCTGCAAACTTAAAAGTTCATAATATTTTTTATGTTTCCTTATTTAAAAAGTATATTCATGATCTTAGTCACATCGTTGATTGAAACATGGTGTAGGTGGAACCAAAAGGCGAGTTCCAAGAAGAACCTTTGCGCATTGTGGACAGGAAAGAAATAGTACTACGGAACAAAGCCATCACCTAGGTAAAATTGTAATGGAAGCACTTTAGCCCTGAGGAGGCCACTTGGGAATTGGAGGAAGATTTGCGGAAATATTATCCAACCCTATTCCAAGAGAGGAATGGACAATGAGGACAGTGTTCTACTTAAGGGGGAGAGGATGTAATATCATCAAATTTTAGAATATTAAATTCTAAGTGAACTTTGAAATAAATTTTTGTTTTTGGAAAATTCAGATTTGGAAATTATTTTCCATTTATGGAAAATCCAAATTTGGAATTTTTATTGTTGTAATTAATTATTTGATGATTGTTGGGAAAATATTTGACTTTCCCAACTGTCCTCTTTTATTTTACACATGTGAAAGACAAACGTTTAATAAATTAAATGCCCAAAGACAAATGGAACAACAAGGTTAAAAATAGTTGACCATGAATCCATGAGTGGGGAACAGGTTTGAGTTACCTCAAGAATGATTTTTACAAGTGGAAAATGTGTAATTTGACCACTACCAATCTTTAAAAATCAGGGATTTGTAAAGATGTGAATTTCCCAAGGAGGGAAGGAAAGTCCTAGGAACAAGAATGCATATAAAAACAACATATGGAGGAGCCAGGATGTTGCTTAGTATGTTGGGGAAAAGAAACTATTTATTGTTATGAACATTGTTAGTGTGAGGCAAAGGAATTTATGATCTGTGGATGGTGACTATAGCTAAGGAATATCATTCAGTTTGCCCTTATGGACTCATGGTCATGCGAGCGGGTGAACAGGGAAAGTCAACTTTGTTGTTCTGTTCTATGGTTGGGTGGAACGTGGTTGTTCCATTTGTATTCCAACATGAGGTTTCAGATATGTATCTTGAGTTGCATTCCTTGTCAATGTTATATTTATGATTTTTATTTGTTAGGAATGTGATGGCTTAGTATAGTTAAAGGATACTTAATATATTGTTTATTTAAAATGTAATGGTGGTACATATATATTGAATTGACATTTAAATCTGTACATACACAATTACCATAGAGAATAGATAGAATGAATACCAATCTGAATACATTATTTATTACCATAGAAATATAGTGATGAATTCAAAGTATATTGCAAAAGAAACCATTGTATTCAATCAATCATTATTCAAATATTACAGTTGGAGTACCATAGATCAAAGACTCCATAACCTCTTGTATTGTAAACAGAGTGCTAGGAAGTATACACAGAATCTGTATGTAGCCGAAGTGATGTGTGGATAGATCAGAACTTGAATACCTTTCGAGCAAGATGTTTCCTTCATTTGATTACCTCGATTTGCATAACCTGCAAAAGAAGAAAAATGAGGCCTTATTAAACTATGCTAGCATTTTAATGGAAATCAAACAATAGAATAAGCCAAGGACAAAACTTAGCTTGAGTTATGAATTAGATCAATGGTTAGCGTTAAGTTCGTCCTTCAGTGCTTCATGTGATTTCTGATGTTAGAAACCAGTTTCCCCCGAAGTACATACTCTCGAAGTGACGTAACTCAATAATGTCACTGTTGACTTGGCATTGGCCAAGTGGTTTTGATGTGTCACTTATATTCATGACTTACACGTACATGAAATGCCAATTTTATCTTGACACTTGTCCTCATCTGATTGTGCCACATGTCCTTTTTGATGTGGTCTTCTCACATAGATCTCCTATCACGACATATATCCTCCTCCTGGATCTAAGGACTATGGTCAATTCTAGATCAATGGTCTAGATTCATTTCAGCCTTCAGGAATTTGGGTTATCCATTCCCAATTCTCAATTTCCCCTGAAGTGAGATTCCCCGAATAAAAACTCGAGCAACTTGAATTCATCTAATAATCCATCTTTGACACAAAAATCTCTGGGTGGTGGAAAAAGGTAGTTAAACTTGGAGAGGAAGTTAGATATATTAGATCTTCTTTAACTTTGATCACGATCTATCAAGATCGATGGTGAGGAGGCATTATAGAGATCGAAGTTGCACGACATATAATTATACAGGAAGGTCCCGCAATCCAAACCATGGTTTTCCCAGAAGGGGTATGTGTCAACATGGGGAAAATTGTGGAACAATTGGCGGGTTACTCCAAAACCTCCAACCCATGTTCCCGAAATTTGAAAAGTACTAAATTTGATGTGACGTTTTTAGTATTTATTAGTTCAAGAATGAAGACCATGGGCCACAATGGACGCATAGCATCTAATCCCAAGTTTCGGAGACTTGGCACTCTGAGAAATTGTGTTGCAGTTGCATTGAGTCGAGAACTCTCAGATTCCAAAGTTAATATCAATCGTTGATAGGGAGAAGGTACGTGGCAACATATACCACAGTCCAGAGGCTGAGCACTCTGGAAGGTTGGAGATTATGGACAACCCATAAATTTAGAAGCATGGAGTTACGTAATAAATCCCAACCGTCGGTTTTTGAGGAAATCGTGGACCTTTGATCCACCCCACTTTGAAAAGTTCGTCAATTCGGTGTTTGGGAGAAATAAGGCACGAAGTAGAAAGATCTTTCGAAGAAATTTTTTTGGATCCTTGAAGCTCTGAAGGCTTCGGATAAGAACCTATTCAATAGCACCGGGTCACAACCCGTGGTCACATGCATTTGAGGGATGAAGAAAAAGGGCCAGTGCCTAAAAAATGGGTTAAATAAGGGAAAAAAGGTTAGGAAGGAAGCCTGTGGGTTTCGTCTGGTTCGAACCCCTTTATTGCTGAGTTATGTTATCGGTCGAGTAGGGTTGCTAACAATGTTGTTATGGTATATGTTCTCTACATAATGCTAAATTCATACATTGTTATGGTATCCATACAACATCCTATATGTTAAATGATATATGTATTATTATGTATAGGGTTAGGGTTATGGTATCCATATAATAGTCTATACGTTAAACGAGATATATATATTGTCATGGATCATGTTAGTATTAGAGTATCCATATGATAGTCTATATGGTAAATGATATATATGTTGTTATGGATAGTACTATTGTTATGGTATCCATATGATAGCCTATATGATAAACAATATATATCGTTATGGTTAGTTTTATGGTTGCAGATAGTCTATGTGATAGTCTATAGTTATAGTCTATATTGTTTATCAAAGCTAGGAGATTTATGTACAAGTAGACAATATATGATTAATGATAATATATTACACAATGTAATATGTATAACATGTCTTGACATAGACATGGTGGTTATTCTAAGGGCCATGATGGTCTCGATCCCAACTTTCTTCAATAACAAATAAGTGTGTGATTCCAATCCAATAACGATGGTAACTTTGCTATGCATACGATAAAAGAATAAAGATATATTTAATTGGATTATCTCCATGTCACAATCAATGTTGGAGAGTCAAGGAGATTTAATTTCCCCTAACAAATTTTTTTATTTGGGAAATTTGGGGTACATTACACCATGAAATGATTTTTCTTATATGTATTTAAGAATTACATTCATTGGAAGCATCAACATCCTTTTTTTTCTAGCTACAACTAGAAGGAGGCTCCAACCCCCTAATTTATCAGGCTATAATCTGAGGGAAGCTCTAACTCCCCAATTGTCTAGCTACAACCATAAGGTGGCTACAACACCTCTTCTTGCCCCATCCAACTGCCTTTACGTAGAAGTATAATGTTGGAACCACTGCCACACTATCACTATGAGATATACTGTTGTAAACCTGTACAAATCAACCTGCACCAAACAACCTGTAGCAATATCCTAAACCATGCATCAACCTCTACCTAAACTTGTAATCAACATGTACAATAAACAAATCCATCAACCATGCACCAACCTGTACCTCAACCTATACCATGAACAAGTGCATCAACCATGCACCAAACCTGTACAAATAACCTGTCACAACAACCTATCCAAACAACCTATAAAAACAACTTGTCTCATCAATATTATCAACCAAATCAGATCTAATCATCAATATCAATCACCAAGACAACTCTCAAATATGTACATGAACCAATCATAACACAATAACTCATAATCATCACCAAGATCAACATGTGCTTCTAATAATATACCATTACAAGTGTGCTACATCATTCATAAACCATGTTTCAACAATACTACTAATAAGTGTTTCCAACCATGTACCAATTATGTACCAATCATGTATCAACTACTCATCAACTATGACTTGTCAATATGTACCAACATCATCAACTATACACCTCTTGTATGTGCCAACTCATCAACTACTTGTCTCAACCCTGTACCCAACATCTACCTCAACCAAAATCCCTCATCAATTTCATCATACAAATATGATTTGTAACTCTGTAATAGACCTGGTGTATATGATCACATACCTACAAACCTTCCTTAACTTTAACAACAAGAGACTAGCATTTTCATCAAACTTTACTTTAGTCTCACATGACTAGTTTTGGATTAGTCAACAACCCTAACTTGAAATAATCATAACTATGTACCGATAATGAATAAAGATTTGAAAATAGTAAACAATGTTCTTCAATGTTTTTTATGCAATTCCCCAAGCTATCACTACTTGGAACCGCTCAGAAAAGGAGCTATAGAAAAAATGGCATAACTTGTTGAATTTTGGCTTATTCTAGAGAGTGAACTTGTAGATAGTGCCCCACACAAACTATTTGTTGTATAGATATTAAAATTGTACAAAAAATACTACAGACTATACGCCAACCAAAACATTTGGTCTTACTGAATTTGGATCTTTTATGAAGAAGATATGATGTTTTTACCTGAAACGCTTGTTTTAGACTAGTTTCAAGACTAGCAACAAACCCTATTTTCCAAGGAGTGTAACTCCTAAAATACAACGACCCACAAGCTGAAATTTGTACCACAAATACTTGGATATATTTCTTGAACGGTCTACCAATTTCAGGGTCTGAGTCATTCTATAAAAAAAATTATTGCGAAAATGGTGAGATGACCTGTAAATAACATACCTAAGAAATCATCATCAAAATAATTTATCCTCCCTTGAATTTTTGCCTTCGTTACTTCACCTACCCTCTAAAATTTGGATTAGATATCCTCTGGTTACTATAGTCACCTATAGATATTCAATATGCTCAATTGTGATTAAAATCAAAGAGCATTGCCTCTTATTTATACTTTCATGTAGCTTCCTCAAGGGGTTATCGTTTAACCATCTTAACCCACTTTCCTTATTTTAGGGTTAACCCACTTCTAATTTCTCCATTAACTTTATTATTTAAATAAAAAAAATTATTCACTTTGACTTATATTACACTGATCACTTCACTTTATTATTTACCTTCTAAAATATCTTAAACCACTTTGACTAATTTGACCTTTTGGGGCTTCTAGATGACTCATGATGGTTCTCCAACTTCACATGGCCATAAGTCTCTAAACGTGAGGATTTATGTGACATTCCACGTAGCAATGGAAATGGAATGACATGTACTATCCATATAGAATATTCTTTCCTTAAAATATATCAAAACTCATACGATTATCCATCAAAGAAACTTGGGTCCATTACCTAGACCTTTGTGCTACCAGAATTCGCTTCCAAAATTTCTCCAAGGCTTTAAATCACTCACCAAGGGTTGAAATCAATCTAAAATATCACTCTCCAATGCTTGACATCAATGAAAAAAAACAATCCATACCAAATTTCCATCAACCTAAGACAACTGTCTGGCAATCTCCTCGTTTAGCATTGATGGCAACACCAACATTGATGGAAACACTTAGTCATGATAAAATTCATGCTTATACTCCTCATCAATGTTTCTATCTCTCCCTCTTTGACATCAATGCCAAGGGGTATCTCTCTTTGGGACTTCCCCCCCTAACTTAACACTCCTTGGGATTTCTGCCCTTGTCTACATGCATTTGATTTATCTTTGTGTTTATAAGACTAAGATTACTCTCTCTCCCTTCATATGAATAATATCTCCCCCTTTGACAAAGGGTATCATTGTGAAGTCATATCGCTCATTATTCTCTTGTGACAATCGCTCCCCTTGGAAACATGCCTCTATTCTCTCTCTGCAAGCATTTACCTTTTCATCTGATAAATATCTCCTCCTTTGTCATCAATGGAAAATGTATCTTTCTATATGGGGCTGCTCCCCCTAACAAAACTCTTCCTGAAACCGATCTCCCAACTTTAATTGTCCTATTTATGATGCTTCATCATGTACATATAATAAATATAATATAAGAATTCAAAATAATTCATTTTGGAGTAGAAATTAATCCTAGTCTCTGAAAAAGATACTCAAAGGATTCCCGTGGAAGCGATTTTGTAAATATGTCTTCCACTTGTTATTTTGTTCCTACATATTCAACTTTGATGTTCTTTTCTACAACATGTTACCATAGAAAGTGATACTTTATTGGAATGTTCTTCATATTGGAATGCATCACCGTGTTCTTTGAGATACTGAGGGCACTTTTATTATCAAAATATATTGAAATGGGATCATCATACTTGTAACGACCCCTTCGTTACGTCTACGAATAGAGAAGTACAATAGGAAAATTTTTCTTTTTCTTTTCTTTTTAACAAATAAGATATTAACAACATCACCTAATGCACTAAGGTGACACATGATCAAAATATAAACA
>SNQJ01S0014630.1:15418-63668 GCA_010110895.2 Picea sitchensis
CATTCCATCAAACCCCATTGAAGATTTTGATGAATCTGTTCAGAATATGCAGTTTGCCCATGATGAACCATATGAAAACATAAATGAACAGTTTAATATCAAGGAAGATGATGTTGCAGAAGCTTGTATTGAATTTTCAGACCCACATGGACTTCAGCTTGACAGTAAAAAAGATGAGGAAGTCTGTGTGGAAATTGCAGATGAATGCATAGATGAACCAGTCATCTATTTTGAGGGGGTGAAGGAAACTGAGTTTGAAGATGTTGAATATCTAGATGATTTGAGTTCCCACCCACCTCCCGATGAACCTGTTATTTTGGATGTTGACTTTGAAAACAGTATGATGGTTCCTGTGGTTTGTTCTGTTTCAACCTTTCAGCCAGATGGTTTATTAATGCAGAATTATGTGGAATTGGAAGGCAACTTTAGTTTATCAATGTCAGATCATTATGATAGTTGGTTGACCTCCCGCCTTGACAGTCATGAGCAGCAGAGCGTTCAGATTTTACACGGCTTGTCATATTCCAGTTTTTGGTTGAAAGGAAGAAGGATAATGTTACTTGGTTGGTTCTTCCTTGTGAAAAGTTCCAAGTTAATCAAACTTAGGAAAAGAGTTGACTTACTATTAAGAGTTGTTTTCTCATATGTTCTTCACATAGAAGATTCACTAATTGAAGCTATGACACACGGTATCTCTTCATTGGATTTTAAAGAATATCTTTAATTTCACTAGATTACCCCCAAAATTATTTTCTTAAACCCCCTCTCAATACATCTATACAATTTAAAAACCCCATATATTTTTACTACATATCAAAGTATCCATTTTTTTAGCATTTTTTATGCCACTTTTATTTCTACCCTTAGTACACAGATGGGACAAAATTCTTATAAGCTCTAAGATCACAAAAATAACAACAAAAAAAATGCATTAATATCCCAATATATGGATAATGCGACTGTAGTAAAATAACCCATAACCCATTCTTATTTTCTCATTGTTTAGACTAAAACACGCTCTCATAAGGTGATATGTAAGAGATTATGGTCCCAAGGCTAAATATGTCCTAGGAGAATTCTTAATAATATTCACTTAAAAATGAGTCATTTTATTCCATGTACTCTATCATTGTATTATGTCTTTTGGAATATTACAATTAAGGTTAGACATAAAACATGAAGTATTTTCATCTAAGCGATCAAATCCATATTTCCAAATAGGAGACTTAATTGGTTGGATGTCCTCGGGAATATGATGGAAAACAACATGAAACATGTGACAAAGTATTGCAGATAATTGAAGAGGAACAAAAATTTCAAATATAGAGGGTGGTGTCTAAAGAAACAATTGCAACACATAAGAAGAGGGTATTTTGATCAGAACATCATAGTGCATGTTGTACATCTCTATCTGCATCATCTATTACACAATATCGATTTCCATGATTGATAATGACCCAAGGGGTCTCTTTTTATAGCCTCGAGATCTAAATGATATCCATAGAATCCGAAAAATCTTGTCCACATGTAATTGTGAACAATTAGAGTTGACTCCATAAAATCCACTATGTTGAGTCAGCTCGATAGGACTCGATCGATCGTCTATGCATCGAAATTGGGTTGGTCGCTTGAATATCTTCAATTATTGTTCAATTGTTTGACCAAGAATCATGGCGACTATTGGATGGATTGGTGGGGTGTGTTGGTCGATCACCGACCGACTGTACCTAGGTCTAGCTCTTAACCAAATGAAGCTGGGAGATGTGTGATGAACCCTTAATTATTCATGTTCGAACACCCCCTCATCAACACAAACCTATGGAGTTTCACAAACCTATGGAGTTTGAGGAGGTGAAATTACATCACTAGAACACCACCCATAATTGCAGCTTCCTAAAGCCCAACCATTGTCAGAAGCTTGATAAATATAAATTTAGTTAAAGGTTTGGTGAAGATATCAACATATTGATCTTCTATTTTTCAATATTCAAGGGAGACAACATTCTAATGAACCAACTGTCTCAAATAGTGAGCACAGAGCTCTACATGAATCATCTTATTGTGGGAAACAATATTGTTAGCAACTTATATGAAACTCTGGTTATCACAATAGATTATAATCGAGGTTTGAACATGAATACCAAGATCTCCAAAAGGTTGTTGAATCCATATTGCTTCAGTACCTTCCTAAATGGTGCCACAACATTCTACTTTGGTAGTTGACAAACATACTATTGTTAGGAACCAAATATCAAAATAGCATAAAAAAATATGAGAATAAGTACCCAACGCCTTGAAAAGGAAAGAATTTCAGATAATAAACCTCTTTGAGGCGAAAAATCCTTATACACCACAAAAATTTCCAAATACAATATGATTCCAAATGAAAAGGTCTCCTTGGTACATGATGATTAAAACTAACACTAATAAAGTAACATTTTTTAATGACATATGTAATATTGCAACGAATGTCACACACTTTCTCTCTTGATTTCTACTATTAAGAGTTGTTTTCTCAAACCTCATATGTTCCTCACATAGAAGATTCACTAAGTGAACCTATCATCTATAACACAGGGTATCTCTTCATTGGATTTTAGAGAATATCTCTAACTTCACTATATTACCCCCAAAATTATTTTCTTAAACTCCCTCCTAATACATCTATACAATTTAAAAACCCCATATATTTTTACTACATATGAAAGTATCCATTTTTTTAGCATTTTTTATGCCACTTTTATTTCTACCCTTAGTAGAGAGATGGGAGAAAATTCTTATAAGCTCTACGATCACAAAAACAACAAAAAAAATGCATTGATATCCCAATATATGGATAATGCCACTATAGTAAAATAACTTTGAGTTCAAGTGCTTCTTGGTGTTATACTACTTTTACCCCTCTCTTTAGTATAATACATTGTCATGCATTTGATGAGGAAGGAGTTTATATATCTCGATATCTATTTGTAGACATAAAAATATGATCCACCTCAAGTTGTAACTCTTTGTGCCTTAGATCTATGATCTCATAGATGTTTTAAGAAATATATCTATCTATATATCAAGCTTTCATTGGTTCTACCGCATAACCCATTCTTATTTTCTCATTGTGTAGACTAAAACACGCTCTCATAAGGTTATATGTAAGATATTATGGTCCCAAGGCTCAATATGTCCTAGTAGAATGCTTACTAATATTCAGATAGAAATGAGTCATTTTATTCCATGTACTCTATCATTGTATTATGTATTTTGGAATATTACAATTAAGGTTAGACGTAAAACATGAAGTATTTTCATCTAAGGGATCAAATCCATATTCCCAAATAGGAGACCTAATTGATTGGATGTCTTGGGGAATACAATGGAAAACAACATGAAACATGTGACAAAGTATTGCAGATAATTGAAGAGGAACAAAAATTTAAAATATAGAGGGTGGTGTCTAAACAAACCATTGCAACACATAAGAAGAGTGTATTGTGAATAGAACATCACACTGCATGTTGTACATCTCTATATGCATCATCTATTACACAATATCAATTTCCATGATTGATAATGACCCAAGGGGTCTCTTTTTATAGCCTCGAGATCTAAATGATATCCATAGAATCTGAAAGATCTTGTTCACATGTAATTGTGAACAATTAGAGTTGACTCCATAAAATTCACTTAGTTGAGTTGGCTCGATAGGACTCGATCGATCATGTATGCATCGAACTTGGGTTGGTCACCTGAATATCTTCAATTATTGTTCGATTGTCTGACCAAGAATCATGTCGACTATTGGATGGATTGGTGGGGTGTGTTGGTCGATCACCCGACCGACTGTACGTAGGTCGATCTCTTAACCAAATGAAGCTGGGAGATGTGTGATGAACCCTTAATTATTCATGTTCGAACACCCCATCATCAACACAAACCTATGGAGTTTCAGGAGGTGAAATTACATCACTAGAACACACCCCATAATTGCAGCTTCCTAAAGCCCAACCATTGTGAGAAGCTTGATAAATATAAGTTCAGTTAAAGGTTTCGTGAAGATATCAACATATTGATCTTCTATTTTTCAATATTCAAGGGATACAACATTCTAATGAACCAACTATCTCAAATAGTGAGCATGGAGCTCTGCATGAATCATCTTATTCTGGGGAACAATATTGTTAGCAACTTATATGAAACTGTAGTTATCACAATAGATTATAATTGAGGTTTGAACATGAATACCAATATCTCCAAAAAGTTGTTCAATCCATATTGCTTCAGTACCTTCCTGAATGGTGCCACAACATTCTTCTTCGATAGTTGACAAACATACTATTGTTAGGAACGAAATATCAAAATAGCATAAAAAAAGAAGAGAATAAGTACCCAACGCCTTGAAAAAGAAAGAATTTATGATAATAAACCTCTTTGAGGGGAAAACTCCTTATACACCACATAAATTTCCAAATACAATATGATTCCAAATGAAAATGTCTCCTTGGTACATAATGATTAAAACTAACACCAATCAAGCAACAATTTTTAATGACATATGTAATATTGCAATGAATGCCACACACTTTCTCCCTTGATATCTACTATTGAAAGTTGTTTTCTCATACCTCATATGTTCCTCACATAGAGGATTCACTAAGTGAACCTATGACACATGGTATCTCTTCATTGGATTTTAAAGAATATATCTAATTTCACTAGATTACCCCAAAATTATTTTCTTAACGCCCCTCCCAATACATCTATACAATTTAAAAACCCCATATATTTTTACTACATATCAAAGTATCCATTTTTTTAGCATTTTTTATGCCACTTTTATTTCTACCCTTAGCACACATATGGGACAAAATTCTTATAAGTTCTAAGATCACAAAAATAACAAAAAAAAAATGCATTGATATCCCAATATATGGATAATGCCACTGTAGTAAAATAACTTTGAGTTCAAGTGCTTCTTGGTGTTATACTACTTTTACCCCTCTCTTTAGTATAATACATGGTCATGCATTTGATGAGGAAGGAGTTTATATATCTGGATATCTATTTGTAGACCTAAAAATATGATCCACCTCAAGTTGTAACTCTTTGTGCCTTAGATCTATGATCTCATATACGTTTTAAGAAATATATCTATCTATATATCAAGCTTGCATTGGGTCTACCGCATAACCCATTCTTATTTTCTCATTGTTTAGACTAAAACACTCTCTCATAAGGTGATATGTAAGAGATTATGGTCCCGACTCCCAAGGCTCAACATGTCCTAGGAGAATTCTTACTAATATTCAGATAGAAATGAGTCATTTTATTTCATGTACTCTATCATTGTATTATGTCTTTTGGAATATTACAATTAAGGTTAGATGTAAAACATGAAGTATTTTCATCTAAGGGATCAAATCCATATTTCCAAATAGGAGACCTAATTGGTTGGATGTCTTGGGGAATATGATGGAAAACAACATGAAACATGTGACAAAGTATTGCAGATAATTGAAGAGGAACAAAAATTTGAAATATAGAGGGTGGTGTCTAAAGTAACCATTGCAACACATAAGAAGAGCGTATTGTGATCAAAACATCACAGTGCATGTTGTACATCTCTATCTGCATCATCTATTACAGAATATCAATTTCCATGATTGATAATGACCCAAGGGGTCTCTTTTTATAGCTTCGAGATCTAAATGATATCCGTAGAAACCGAAAGATCTTGTCCACATGTAATTGTGAACAATTAGAGTTGACTCCATAAAATCCACTATGTTGAATCGGCTCGATAGGAATCTATCGATCATCTATGCATCGAACTTGGGTTGGTCACCTAAATATCTTCAATTATTGTTCGATTGTCCAACCAAGAATCATGTCGACTATTGGATGGATTGGTGGGGTGTGTTGGTCGATCACCCGACCGACTATACCTAGGTCGAGCTCTTAACCAAATGAAGTTGGGAGATGTGTGATGAACCATTAATTATTCATGTTTGAACACCCCCGCATCAACACAAACCTATGGAGTTTCAAGAGGTGAAATTACATCACTAGAACACCCCCCGTAATTGCAGATTCCTAAAGACCAACCATTGTGAGAAGCTTGATAAATATAAATTCAGTTAAAGGTTTGGTGAAGATATCAACATATTGATCTTCTATTTTTCAATATTCAAGGGAGACAACATTCTAATGAACCAACTATCTCAAATAGTGAGCATGGAGCTCTACATGAATCATCTTATTGTGGGAAACAATATTGTTAGCAACTTGTATGAAACTTTGGTTATCACAATAGATTATAATCGAGGTTTGAACATGAATACCAAGATCTCCAAAAAGTTGTTGAATCCATATTGCTTCAGTACCTTCCTAAATGGTGGCACAACATTCTGCTTCGGTAGTTGACAAACATACTTTTGTTAGGAACCAAATATCAAAATAGCATAAAAAAAGATGAGAATAAGTACCAAACACCTTCAAAAAGAAAGAATTTCAGATAATAAACCTCTTTGAGGGGAAAACTCCTTATACACCACATAAATTTCAAAATACAATATGATTCCAAATTAAAAGGCCTCCTTGGTATATATAGGAGACTAGGAGGAACAATTACAACTAAAGGACCCAAGACGACATAAATAAAATAACATTACTAATTTAATAGCGTCAATTAAGAGGTAATGTGCCACTATTTAGGGATTAACATGTCCCTCCCTTCAGACAATTGTTTTCCACAATCATTGAGTAATTATGTATGCTTTTGTATAAAAGTCCCATCTTCCCAAGTGGAATATTCAATAGGTAGTTACCTCCACTTAATGAGATACTTCGAAATAGATATATTTCTCAATTGGTGAATTCTTGTGTCAGTGATAGCTTCAGGATCCAATATGACTTTTCCTTCCTCATCACGTTCTCGCAATATAGTTTGAATTGGGATCTTGTCACCTATAAACTTCTTTAAGAATGAAACATGGAAAATTGGTTGTACTCGTGTAGATGCAGGAAACTCAAATTTGTATGCGTACCAATATTTTGCAAAACCTTATAAGGGCCATAATACTTTGGTGATAATTTATTAGCCTTCTTATCTTGCTTGAGGGACATCTTTTTGTATGGTTGTAGTCTTAAAAATTCCCAATCCACTACTTCAAAACTTCGTTCACTATGATATTGATTTTATTGTTGTTTCATACAATTTTGTGCCATTGTTAGGTTGTCCTTTAAGAGTTGGAGAACTTGTTGTTGATGCTCGATGTGATCTTCCAGTACTTGAACCTTAGATTTTTCTTTTAGAGAAGAAGTTATGGAAGCTGGGTGGTATCCATAGAGTGCCATAAATGGTGTCATTTTTGTTGCAGAATGAAAGGAAGTGTTATACCATGATTTTTCCAAGGGTAACCATTTGAACCATTGTGTTTGTTTATTGGAGATAATGAAACAAAGGTATCCTTCAACACATTTGTTGACTATCTTGGTTTCTCCATCACATTGAGGATGATAGGATGATTGACGCAACACCCCTACCTCAACAAAGTTTGTGTGACCTCTCAATCTTTGGATCTTCCTATTCCATGAGTTGAAATGGATCTTTAGCTTCCACTGGAACCTTCAATGCATATAATACCACAGGTCCTTCTTAGGAGTTAAACCTGCATGAAAAAGCACTAGGCGTGAATGTCCACTCCACGTGACCAACCAGCGCGACCACTGTCTTAACCCGAAAAGGTGTTTTCAGATTTCGCGACTTCATGATTTCTATTGTTAGTCCCCCCGACTCCTTCGATTCTTGAAACCCTGAAAAGGGATTACAGTTCTTTATATCCTCCCTTATGCTTCCGACGTATGACCTCGAGTTAAGTCCCGGGGCCTCTCCTCTGAGCGCGTTAGGATTTCATGACTCATGAGTTCTCGATGTGACTCTTCTCCTTTTTCCCAAAGTCTAAAATTGTGACTTCTTTGCTACGGATCAATTGTCCTGAACCTTCTGAGATATGATAGTCCAGATTGCATCGGGACTTCGTGTATCGGGGATTCCCGAAAAAAACATCCTCCACACTTTCAGCTTCCAAAATTTCAAAACTCCAATGTCCAATCAACGACTCTCAGTGATCCAGATCTAACAGTTGTTATCTCTCCTGAGATTATGAATGTTGGAAGACACTCAGCCTTATCCTCTCTGTTGATCCACTGGATCCAACGGTCCATGAAAAATCGAAGCTTCTCCCTCTAAGAAACTCAATTATTCGTTCAAGTTCTCAAATATTCCTGACCAAATCACTTGGCATCCTTCCTCCCGATCTTTGTTTCTACGAGGTGACTTCAACCCTCATCTTCCCTCTAGACTTTCCAAGACTCTATCCCTCCTAAGCTTGATTATTGCTGCAACCTCAAAGATTCCAAGGGATTCATGCACACACTCCTAGCGGCCTTCATAATAATCTCTGATTATCTAAAATATTCCAACTCTGTGCACTCCTTGCGACAACAGTTCTTCAACCACTCATCTGGTTTGAAAATTCTAAGAATTCGGCCTGCCTGTGCACACCTTGCACGGATCTGTGCTATACTCACACTTCTTCTAGTATGAGAACAACGGTATCCCTCCTGATCTTTTTTGAGATAAAACTTAGACTCTCGTCAATGCACTCCTTGCAGACCTTCACTTCACTCCTTGTAGGAATTCTCAAGAAGAGAAACAATTAAAACTCATACTCTCCCTCTCACAGACTTCATACATTCATCATGAAAGCATACACAAAAAGCATTGAAACAAATGCATAACAAAGTATATAAGAAAAATGTAAACATACCATTCAATATATGCAAACAATATTCATAACAACACCATGAAATTAAGTCAAATAATTCTTATATTAAATCAAGTTCTTTTGTACATGGGTTCTTTAGAAACAACTATCTGCTTATACAACTTCTACAGTCTCTATTCTCCTCTGATCTCCTTCTCTACAACTCTACTCTTACAAATTTAGAATAATGATACAATACAATACATACAAGGTATATTTCTTGAGTTTTCCCTCCTACAACCTCAAGCTATCTAATCGAATTAAAGCCTACAACTACTTTACAGTCATTACATTAATTTTCTACAAACGTCAAATGAGAGAGATGCTCAATATTTGTGTTACAATGGCCAAAACATTTAAGAGAGCTTATGTCTCTCCAGATATTACATTAATGTGCCATCCTTTTGAAATTCAAAGTATCTTCAAGATGTGCGTTGGTGCGTGTCGAACTATCCTCCGCATTGCACATTCTTGCAATGTTCCTGCATCATACTCCTCTAGCTAAAAAAATCATGGACTCCTGTTCATGAGCTCCTGGATTGTCTCTCCATGTTTCTGGATATCTGTTTCTCTTTTCCAAATGGCATGCTCAATGGGGTGTCCCTTCCACTTTATCATATATTCAAAATATCTATTTCTCTGGGTCTTCTTACCATCTCTCTGATCAATGATCTTTTCCATCTGCGGTTTTTCATCTACTGGAATCTGTTTGACCCACTGAACTTCTCTCTGATTTTGTCCCCCATCTGCTTCATATGCTCTGTAAGGATACATATCTTCTACGTTAAATATGGGTGATATGCCCACATCATATGGAAATTCTATCTCATAAGCGTTTGCCTCAACCTTTCTCAGAATCTTACATGACCCTATCTTTTTCATCTTCATCTTATTATATGTTTCCCTTGGGAAACTTTAGTTTCTTAGATGCGCTAATACCAAATCTCCCACTTCAAATTGAATCTCTCTTTTGTGTTGATATTCTCTATGCTTGTACTCCTGGTTGGAACTCTGTAACCACTCTTTAATCTTATTGTGGAGCTCCTGCATCTCTGCTGCAAAATATTTCGCTCCAACACTCCTTAACTCATTTTGCTCTAAGTCTCTCAACTCAGATACTCCTCTTGGATGAATTCCATACATTATCTGAATTGGGCTTTGTCTTGTGCTTCTATTAGGCAAGTCATTATATGAAAATTTATCTTGCGGTAGAATTTGATCCCACTAACTATTATTTTTAGCTAATAAAATCCTCAACAAGTCTCCCAAGATTCGATTTACTACCTCAATCTGTCCATCCGTCTGAGGGTGATATGTTGAGCTAAGAGATGAATTTGTCCCCATATTTTTCCATAGTGTCCTCCATAAATGACCAACAAATTTGGTATCTTGTTCTGAAACAATACTCTTGGGTAGACCATCAAGTCGAACAACTTCTTTGAAGTATAGATTTGAAATATGTGTTGCATCACTAGTTTTCTGACATGGAATAAAATGTGTCATTTTTGAGAATCTGTCGACTACCAAGAATATGGAATCACAACCTCTTTGTGTCCTCAGCAGTCCAAACACAAAAGCGATGCTTACCACATCCCATAGCCTCTCTCGTACTAACAATGGTTGATATAATCCTGTATTCTATCTTTTCCCCTTTGTGTGTTGGCAAATTCTACATCGGTTAAAAAAATTATTGACATTTTTCCTCATCCCTGCCCAATAATACAAACTGTTCAGTTGCGCAAATGTTTTTTCATGGCCGAAATGTCCATCCAATCTTCCACTATGCTTTTCCTTTAGAAGATTCTCTCTCATAGAAATCTTCGGGATACACAACTGATTTCCTTTGAATAGCAATCCATCCTGGATCAAGTATTCAATCCATTGGCTTCTGTCTCTCAGAACAAGATTCTCACATGCTTCATAAGCATCCTTGAAATTTGAATCATCTATGTACACGTCCTTAAGGCTATCCAAACCTAAGGTATTCACACAAAACTCCTGCAGAATCAAACATATCCTTCTCAATGCATAAACAACCTTGTTATCATTTCCAGAAATGTGTTTAGTAACAAAAGTAAAATTCTGCATAAATTCAACCCATTTTGCATGTTTTTGGTCATTTTTTCCTCTCTATTTATAAACTGTAAGTCCTAGTTGTCTCTATACAAACTGAACTCTTTCAGAACTAGGTAGTGCCTCCATTTCTTCAATGCTTGTATGACTACATAAAACTCTTTATCATGCGTGGAATAATTCCTCTTGGCATCATTCAGCTTCTCACTGAAGTATGCAACTGGTCTATTGTCATGAATTAAGACTGCTCCAATCACAAATCCACTTGATTCACATCTCACTTGGAATGTCTTACTGAAATATGGAAGAACTGGAACTGTTTGTCCAGTTATATTCTCCTTTAACAACTTGAAAATTTTATCCACTTCCTCTATCCAATGAAAATATTTATGTCTTTTCTTGACTGTGTCCATCATTGGTGTAGAAATTCCATTAAACGTTCTGATGAACTTCTTGTAAAAACTAGTTAATCCATGGCGACGACCATTCTTTGATTTCTTTTACGTTCTCAAGATTCATCTTCAACTCGTTCGAAGAGATCACGAACCCAAAATAAATGAGTTTCATCTTCATGAAAGACGACTTCTTTAGATTTATCAACAACTTCTCTCACTACAAACTCCTCATTACTAGAGTTAAGTGTCTCAAATGTTCTTCCTCAGTATTACTGAATATCAATATATCATCAAGATACACAATTACAAACTTCTCAATGAAATCGTTCAAGACTTCATTCATCAATCTCATGAAAGTACTTGGCGCATTCATCAAAACAAATGGCATGAAAATCCATTCATACATCCCTTCATTCATCTTGAATGTTGTCTTCCATTCATCACCTTCCCTCATTCTAATCTGATGATATCCTCTTTTCAAACCAATTTTTTTTTAAAACTTTGCTCCACACAAGCAATCCATCAAGTCATACATCCTGGGTAAAGGAAATCTATACCTGATCGTGATTTTATTTATATCCCTCGAGTTTGTACACATTCTCCATCCACCATCCTCCTTCAGACTTAACATTGTTGGTACAATGCATGGACTCAAGATTTCTCTAATCAACCCTTTGTCCATCAAATCCTGGACTTGCTTCTTAACTTCTTCATTCTCCTGCAACATCAATTTGTACGCTACTTTGTTTGGTAAAATCGCTCCTGGTATAAGGTCAATGTGATGGCTTATACTTTTTATGGATGGCAATGAACAAGGTAAATCATCCATCACTATATCAAAAAAATTCTCCATCATTTCCTTAATCTCCTTAGGTAGATCATATATTGAGGTACTGGTCAAGATGACTCTATGTTTTCTCACCACAACGAACTGCATTTCTTCATCTTTCTTGAATTCATCCAAAATTTCCTTCCCACTCATCAGAAGTATAGTATTCCTTGTTTCTTATTTCACCTTCTTGTCCTCAATTGGAAGCAACATATGTGTCCTACCATTCTTCTCCAAGGTGTATGTGTTCTTTCTTCCATCACGAATAACATTCCTATCATATTTCCACGGTCTCCCCAACAAAATATGACAGAAATCCATGGGAATACCATCACATAAGATATCATCCCTATATCCCCCTATCTTAAATTCAATTAAACATTGGATAGTGACAGTTACATGTTGTCCTTTTTGTAGCCATGAAACCTTGTATGGGCTCGGATGTGCAACTATTTCCAATTCCATCTTCTCCACCATTTATGTGGATACTAGATTATTTGTTCTTCCATTGTCAACAATTACCTTTCATACCCTATCCTTGGTCTTGCAAGAAGTTCTGAACAAACTGTTCCTTTGGACTGGATTCTCCATCTCTTTCTCTAGTTTCAAGATAATTTTCCTCATCATTAAGGATCTTCCACCTTCTGCATATTTTGCCTCAACATTTCACCTTTGCACTTCTGAAATGTGAGCTTCGCCTCCTCCATCTCTTTTTCTATCGAAACATTCAAAATAAATTGTGTCTGATCTTTCCACAGACAAAACACTTTATTTCACCTCCTTTTCCTCTTCCTCTTCGTTTGGCTTGAGGAAAAATGTTCCTTTCGTCATACTATCCTCCTTGTGAGATTCCTCCCCTTTCTGGGTGATTGTGAGGTTTCTTTTCTTCATCCTTGGGATTCTATACTCTCTCCTGGGAAATTGCTCTTCCTCTGCTTGTACTTATACCTCTGCCCCTTTGACCTTTCTTTCAGGCCAATTTCACTTCTTCCTTTGAAGCAATCTGATGAGCATCTTCCACATTCCTGATTGTTACCATGCTCATCTCATCTTGAATTTCATATCTCAAGCCATTCATGTATCTGGTGACTTTTTCATCATCACTCTTGCGATGACCAGCTTGGATATTGAGTTTGTAAAATTCTTCAGTGTATTCCTTGACTCTCATCCCTTTCTGTCTCAAATTCTTCATTCTTCGAAACATATTAATTTGTAATCTTTGGGTATAAATTTGGCTTTCATCTTGGTGACCATCCTACCCCATCTTTTGATTCTTTGTTTTCCTTAGAAACACCTATCAGTCTGTCATTCATCCCACCACAATGATACATTCCCTTTCAGTCTAGTGACAACATGTTTTACTTTCTTATATTCTTTGATATCCTCATAGTTGAAGTATTTATCCATATCTCTAAACCAATCTAGAAACTCCTCAACATCTAAGTTTCCTTCATACATCGGGATGTCCATTTTTTTTCTGGCCCCTATTCTTGGAACATATTTGAATTGACATTATTTTGCAGCCTCTTCAGCTACAACTTCTTCTTCGGCTCTAGCTTCATTTTCTCTTTTGGCCTCACTGATATCTCCAATATTAGGTGTTCGTCTCTTTGTTGTTTCCATAACATCCAATTGAGCATGAAGTTCTCTCATTTCCTTTTCCATGACTGGATTGGGCATGGGTCTATCTTGATGTTTCCTTGGCGACATTATTTCAATCTATTCCACACAGAATTAAAATCACAGCTTGCCTTTTGTCCTTTCTTTCTTATAGAAAACAATGATTGTAAGCTCTAATACCACCTGACGCAACACTCCTACCTCAGTAGAGTCTACGTGACCTCCCGGTATTTGGATATTCCTATTCCTTGAGCTTAAATGGATATTTAGTTTCCACTAGAACCTTCAATGCATATAATACCACAGGTTCTTCTTAGGAGTTACGCATGTGTGAACAAGCACTAGGAGCGAACCTCCATTCCACATGACCAACCGACGTGACCATTGTCTTAGCCCGAAAAGGTGTTTTCAGATTTCTCGACTTCATGATTTATATTGTGAGTGCCCCCCACTCCTTCGATTCCTAAAACCCTAAAAAGGAATAATAGGTATTTAGCTCTTCCCTTGTGCTTCCGACATATGACCTCCAGTCAAGTACTGGGGCCTCTCATCCAAGTGCATTGGGATTTAGTGACTCATGATTTCTCAATGTGACTCTTGTCCTTTTTCCCGAAGTTTGAACTCATGAATTCCTTGCTACATATCAATAGTCTTAAACGTCCTGAGATCTGACAGTCCAGATCGCATCGGGACTTCGTGTATCAGGGGTTCCCGAAAACAACTTCCTCCACACTTCTGGCTTCCGAAATTCTGAAACTCCAATCTCCAATCAACGACTCTCATTGATCCAAATATAATGAATGTTATCTCTCCTGATCTGGTGAATGTTGAAAGACACTCAACCTTATCCTCTCTTTCGGTCCAATGGATCCCACGGTCCATGACAAATCAACGCTTCTCCCTCTGAGAAACTCAACTGTCCATTCAAGTTCTCAAATATTCCTAACCAAATCACTTGGCGTCCTTCCTCGCGAGCTTGGTTTCTGTGAGGTGAATTCAACCCGTGTCTACCCTATAGAATTTCCGAGAATCTGTCCCTCATGAGCTTGATTCTTGCTACAACCTCAAAGATTCCAAGGGATTCTTGCACACACCCCTTGCAGCCTTCATGATAATCTATGATTATCTGAAATCTTCCAACTTTGCACACTCCTTGTAACAACAGTTCTTCAACCACTCATCTGGTTGAAAAAGTCTAGGACTTCAACCTGCCTGCACACACCTTGCACAGATCTGTGCTATACTCGCACTTCTGCTGGTATGAGAACAATGGTATCCCTCCTGGGATTTTCTGAGGTAAAACTTAAACTCTCGTCAATGCACTCCTTGTGGAACTTCACTGCACTCCTTGCAATAATTCTCAAGAAGAGAAACAGTTTAAACTCATACTGTCCCTCTCATAGACTTCATACATTCATCATGGAATCATACACACAAAGCATTGAAACAAATGCATAGTAGAGCATATAAGCAAATTGTAAACATACCATTCAATAGATGCAAATAGTATTCATAACAACACTATGAAATTGAGTGAAATAATTCTTATATTAAGTCAAGCTCTTTTGTACATGGGTTCTATAGCAACAATTATATTCTTATACAACATCTATAGTCTTTGTTCTCCTCTACTCTTCTTCTCTACAACTCTACTCTTACAAATTGAGAATAATGATACAATACAATACATACGAGGGAGATTTCTTGAGTTTTCCCTCCTACAACCTCAATCTATCTAATATACTTAATTCCTACAACTACTTTACATTCATTACATTAATTTTCTACAACCAATAGATGAGATAAATGCTCAAGATCTATGTTACAATCCCCAAAATAATTAAGAGCACTTATGTCTCTCCAGATATTAAATTAATGTGCCATCCTTTTGAAATTCAAAATATCTTCAAGATGTGCACTGGTGCATATCCATCTATCCTTTGCTTTGTGCATGCTTGCAATGCTCCTGCATCATAGATCTATGAGCCGATTGAGTACCCAAACAAGAAAATAATTTTTCTAAAAATGTCCAGTGAAGATGGGATCTCTATTACTTCCATTAATCTTTGGGATTCCATGTAGATTTTGAACTATCTCCATGAATGTGGTGACAACTATACTGGCTTTGAAAGGATGAGAGCATGCACAAAAGTGTGTGTACTTGGTCATTCTATTGACGATCACCATGATGACACTCTTTCATTCAGACTTCGGTAACCTTGTGATGAAATCCATGGAAACCTCCTCCCAACGCTGACTTGGGATGGATAATGGTTGTAAAATACCTGGGGTATTAATTGTTTCCACCTTAGTTCGTTGTAAAACCAAACATTCTTCCACAAACATTTGAACATCATTCTTAAGTCCATCCCAAAAAAATTCCTTCTTGACCCTATGGTAGGTTTTCAAAAATATCGAGTGTCCTCCTATTGGAGAGGTGTGCAATTATAATAGTACCTTTTGTTTGAGTTGAGATTTATTACATAAATATAAGCGATCTTTGTACCATAGTGAATCCTTTTTCCATGTAAATGTATCTAATGCACTGGAATCCTGTTGCAACCTTTGAGTGAGAGTCCACACGTTTTCGTCATTCTTCCATTCATCCCTCGCTTATATTATCCAATCGGGTTGGATGATCAAGATAACACATATAAATGCCTCAACATATTCATCGTTTCTTGAGAGTGCATCTCCCACAACATTTTGCATCCCTTTTTTATAGATGATTTCAAAAAAATAATCCAACATCTTGGTCACAATTTGTTTTTGTTCTTCTGAAGATAGCCTTTGCTCCAAGAAGTATTTAAGACTATCATGATTTTGTTTTACCTTGAAGTGCCTACCTATTAGGTAAGGGCACCATTTATTCAATGCATGTAGTATTTCCATAATTTCCTTATAATAAATGTTTTTTTCTAAGTCTTTTCCCTTGACTGCTCGAATTTCAAAAGTAAGGGTCCTTCCTTCTTGCATTATAATAGAACCAATGCCATTTCTCAAGGCATCACATTCCACAATAAAGGTTTTTGTGAAGTCTGGTTTGGTCAAGATAGGAGCTTTGCACATCACCTCTTTAAGTTTTTCAAAATTTTGAGTTGCCTCTGGAGTCAATGAAAATTCATCCTTCTTAGTTAATGTTGTTAAACTTGTTTCTATTCTTCCATAGTTTTGAACAAACTTGCGATAGTAACCTGTCAAACCTAAAAATTGTCTAATATTCTTCAACGTTTTGGGAATCGGTCAGTCAATCATGGCCTTAATCTTTTTAGGGTCTACATTGACACCTTCATGAGATACAAGATGACCCAAATACTCTACCTCATTCACCCAAAATAAACATTTAGATGGTTTGGCATATAGTTGTTTCTCCTTTAGTATCTATAGCTCATTGTGAACATGTCGCACATCATCCTCCCAAGACTTGTTATAAATTAGTACATCATCAAAAAATAATAACACAAATTTTCGAAGGAAGGGCTTGAAAATGGAATTCATCAACCCTTGGAATGTGGAAGGTGAATTCGTAAGGCCAAAAGGCATGACCAAAAATTCATAATGGCCTTCATGAGTTTGGAATGTTGTTTTTGGGATATCTGCTTCCTTCATTCTAATCTGGTGATACCCTGAATGAAGATTCAAATTTTCGAAATAGATTGCTCCATGTATTTGATCTAACAATTCATCAATGATGGGAATGGAAAACTTATATTTAATAGTGATCTTGTTGAGCTCTCTATAATATATACAAATATAGCATGAGCCCTCTTTCATGAATACCATTATGAGTGATGCAAAGTAAGAGCTTTGGCTAGGTCTAATAATGTCATCCTCTAACATTTCTTCAACCATACGCTCAATTTCACTCTTCTGGGAATAAGGGTATCTGTAAGGCTTGATGTTAGGAGAAACATTCCCTGGAATTAGGTGAATAACATGATCATTATTTTTAGTGGGTGCAGGACCTTTGGGAGTATCTTCAAATACCTTGGAATTATTATCAATGGTCCCTTGGAGATCTATCAAAATTGATGACTTAGTTGTTTGAACATCTAGTGAGCATAGTTGTACAATTACACCCTAATGTCCCTTTTTCAATAATTTTTCCATTTCATTAGAGCTTATCACCCAATTGGGTTTCCATATGATACCCATTAACTCAATTTCTTTTCCTTCCAATGAAAATTTCATGAAAAATTATTGAAAATTAAAGGCCATTGTTACTAATGATTGTAACCATTGGACTCTTAGTATGACATCAACACCACTCATGGGTATAGAAATAATTGGACTATTAATTACATATTCCCCCATAGTAATATTGATCTTATTGCATTTTTTTGAGCAATTGATAGTTCCTCCATCTGCAATCATTACTTGAAACTCTGACGCTGGATATAAAAATGAATTGAGAGCTTTGGCTAATTTATAGTGAATGAAATTATGAGTACTACCAAAGTCAATTAGGACTATTACCTTTTTTATATATATATATCATTCGATCTTGAGGGTTTGAGGAGTGCAAAGTCCAACCAATGCATGACATGATATCATGGGAGTTAATTCTTCAAAATAAATCTGTTCTACATTTTCATCTTGAGATGGTTCTTGTTCTTGTTCTTGTTCTTCTTCCTCTTCACAATATATGTAGATTAATTTATTCTCACCACACTTATGTCCTTTATTGTACTTTCTATCATAATTAAAGCATAAACCTTTTGTTTTTCTTTCCTCCAATTGTTGAGGTGTCAAACTTATAGGTTGAGGTGTTTTAGAAGAAGGAACATTATTCTCTCGATATATGTTAGGAGTGGTCCTTGTAGTAGACATGGCCATATTTTTATTTTCAACATTTCTCGCCACCCTAAATGCATTCTCCAATGATTTGGGTTCCCAAAGGTGAACCTCATGTTGAATGTTATCCTTTAAAGTTCCTGTGAATACATCAATCGCGTGCCCATCGCAAATATCCATTACCTTTATGTTCAATCTTTGCAAGTTGTCAATGTGCTCTGCAACTGAACCCTTTTTCTTGAGGTTTATCAATTGGCTAAAGAAGGTATTTCTCCTTGTATCCTCATAGTGTCCTCTCATTTATTCTATGAAAATTGTCCAAGTGACGAGTGATTTGCAAGAACAAATCCATCGATACCAAACAAATGGATTGGGTTCTAAACATAAAGAAGCAATTCATACCTTTTTTGCATGTGAAACACCATATAGATCAAAGAATTGATCCATATGAAGTATCCATGTGATTGTATACTTGCCATCAAACTTCCTCATATCGATACTAGGAAATTTTTTGGTCTTCAACCCAAAGTTGGAGTTTCTCCATTCTTGATTCATCTTCCTTGTTTCCTCATTATGAATTTCATGGGATGCATTTTAACTTTTAGGTGTCCTCTCTGTTAGAAAAAATTTCAATCCTTCCATGATCTCCCATTTTAAACCATCCATCTTAGTATTTATTGCCACCAACTTAGCTTCAGTTGAATCCATCATCCCTTGTAGTTCATATTTTGTTATTCTCTTATTTTGTAAGTCATTTATGTCCCTGCGCATTTATTCACTTTCATCAAGACTCCAAGTAGTATTGTCTCGAGGATAAATTGTTGTAGAAGTTCCCTTTTTTGGTGGCATGTTTTCCAAGTATCACTTTTAAACCCTAATTTCAAGGTGGTTTTGCTTGATGATCTTTCTTCTTTTGTATCTCCAAAATTTCCGCCCCTCTGGATATGAAAATTTCTTTTTGTAGGTCTCTGATATGTCTTCTCTGCAATGCCATATATTTGATCAAAATTAGACGTTCCAAATGGAAGTTATGGTAACTTCAACAAACATTGCTATTTTTTGTCCCTTCTAGAGAAGACATAAATCGAACGGAAAGCATCCAAATGAAACTCCATGTTGTCGAGGTGTGTGAGGAATTGATTGATGCCAATCAATACCATATCGAACTAGGTATTCTTCAAAAGGATGATTTACATAGTCACCACCATTTTTTGATTTCAATCATTTGATGGGCCGACAACATTTATTTTGAGAAAAGGCCCAAAACTCTTTAAAATTTTCAATGTAACATCCCCTTCTACCGAGAAAACTTTTATTGACTTATTCATTGAGGACGCGTGTGTGCAAGTGATCCAGTTATGGTACATTATGATTTGTTTTTCTGATTATGGGTTATATATGATGATGATGATGTATTGTGACTTATTTTTATTTTGATGTATATGTATTGGACGATTCTATTGATGAGTTTCTTGAGTGTGTAAGACATGTGACAGGTTATGGATGTTGATGGCATCAATGGACTTCCTTGGACTCTGGATTGACTCAAGGAGTGGATTGTATTTTGTTTGAGTATTTCATTTTACGCACATGTGACATATTATTGATTACAATATTATTTATGTATATGGATTATTGAAAATATTTTTATGAGTGAATGCAGGCTTGATGATGATTTCTAATCTCATTCACATAAGGGGTAAATGGGCCATGCATAGAAACTAGACATTCGAGGGAGACTTGTTGTAGCGTCTTTGTTAGAGGCTACTATCACTCATGTCGTGACCTGAATTGTAGGTTAATTATTACCTAGTTCAAGATGTCCACGATGTCCTGAGGGTGGATTGAGACAATCACTCATGAATATTTCTAAGGCATGAGCAATAAGGAGAAATTATTATTCCTTAAAATCCCCTAGTCTCTCACAAGGTCGATCAAGTGGATTGTTGACTCCAAGGGTCGGAAAAACTTCCAAAAATAGTCAAAGGCGAGTGGCACCCTTGGAGTATGAAGGTGCATCTTGAAGGGCATGTCACATAATTAAAACATGAGCCAATAAATCTAGGTGGCCTAGAAAACATTGAAATATTTTGACCTTGTTAGAATAAAATAATTATTTAATCAATAATTATAAATCTAGAAGCCTAACAGGAGTCTAACCCTAAGTCTATTTTAATTAAGGGACCAATTAAAGTATTAAATAAATTTAAAGTAATTGAGATAAACTCAAACTATAGAAAAAAAAGGTTAATAAAAATCTAAAGGTTGGATAAAATGCATTTGGGTGCATGTAATTAATAAATTGGAATTAAAAATAGAAGTAAACAATAATATGAGACAATAGGTGTACACATAGAACCGTATTCTAATGTACCCCCAAATTTGCTACTAAAATGTTTTTTTGAAGGGGGAGAAACTATAGTCTTATCATCAATGACAGTATATATCCGTCCACTGTTTTCAACCAATCATTACCCAACTCATTACTTTGATTTCAACTTAAAAAAAAAAATCAATAAAACTATCCATAAGAGAGGAATACTACTCTAACCATAATGATATCTTCTCATTTCATTCTTATACTATTCTTGTAATGCATAAGAGTTTTTCCTCCATATTAGTTTAATCCTAAACTAGAAGGAATAAAACCCTAACCACAACTTATATCGTTTTATGCTATTCTATAGTGCATAAAGGTTAATCACATATTGAATTTGTTTTATAATCTAAACAAGAGACATGCTAAGCCTAACCAAGTGGACCTAATGTTTTTCCCAAGGGTCGCAACTATGGAACCACACGTTGAAAATAAACTTGTTATAGATTAGCCTAACCCCAACACATGTAACACCATAACATAATGACATCCCTAAGTTCCACCACCCCACAATGTAAGGGATATGACAATGTAAGGGATATGGGGCTCTTTATGAACTTGGTAGTTCAAAATTCAAAACTGTGCTGAGATTTCTAGCACTCATATTTAAGTGCATCAAAGGTGTACCAGGCTCTTAATAAACGATTTACCTACCATGTACCTACGGGTTCTAATGCTCCAGGGATCTAACCAATGTAGGATCTCCACTTCACTGATTTCACATGACAGTGGGCGGGGGGGCATACTTTACCTACCATGTACCTACGGGTTCTAATGCTCCAGGGATCTAACCAATGTAGGATCTCCACTTCACTGATTTCACATGACAGTGGGCGGGGGGGCATACTTTGCCACTCTTCCATTATGAACGATGGTCTTGAGGCACCATTACGCTAATTGCATTTGACCTCCTTTCCCTGTTCTTCGACAAACTTTCCACCACAACGCTGCTCTTTGTGACATGGTTACGCTATAGAGTTAATTCCTGGGCATATATAGATGAAAAAACATGCCTCTAAGAGAGATTACATGCTTTGAATGGTGAGGTAAGTCTTATGTGCATTGATAATGGTTTCGAATGAATTCTGGGTAGAATGTTTTTGTTTTCCTTTGTGAGAATTATTCAGTCTAAATCATTTTCTTTCTAAGAAAGAGTTACAGTTAAAACGTAATGGGTGATATCAATATCTTTTAGGTACCTGTATCTCTCTTCTACACTCTAGGCATAACCCGAAAAACCTCTGATGCCTCCCTAACTCATGAAGGTCTTAACACCACCCACAACAGGTAGTTATACTCCTGTGTTTAGTTGTATTTTCTTGGATTATGCGCTTGTTAAGGGATTTTGTAAGCTACAGAGAAGAGGTTTTGTGTAAGGGAAGGAGGCTTTGTGTATGCATTAGTTTAATCTTGAGTATTTTCATACAACCTCCTCTTAATTATGATTAAGGTCCAATACCCAAATCCACTAGATAACGAATTTTCTTAGTTCGCCCATCGAATATTTGTTCCCTTATTGTTTCCTGAATATGACCGTAAACCTCGACACTTTTTGTATTTACAACTATGCAATAAACTTGACATTTCGTGTAGTTTCCCTATATTATAGGGCCTGTTTTTTCTATGTGGAAACGTTTGATAAGTATGACTCCTTTAAAATACTATCGTTGTCTCTGTAATTATTTATTTGATTGTTTATTTCCCTATGTTAAGGAGTCTGATTAAACTGTGAGGAAACATTAAATATTTTTTCCCCTTTTGAATGTTATTACTATCTCTATAAATTAGTCTCTGTAATGAGCCTCTGTAATTATTATTTGTAATTTGTTTCTGTAATTACTCTCTGTGATTATTCTTTGTACCTAGTTTCATTAATTACTCCCTATAATTTGTCTTCGTAATTACTACATCTCTATAATTGATTCATTTGAATTCTTGTGGTAATGTGTTCCTGATATAATTACCTCTGCATCAATTAACTTTGTGGTGTTCTCTATTATTAAATATCTTACGAAGCACATAATGGATTGACCCATAATTGAAAATCTAAAGGATCTATGTTATTAGTATCTGGTTATATTTTGAATTTAATTATGTGGATACGAGTTTTGATGATGGGTCCCTTTTCTTGCGAGGGAACCCATCAATATTTGGCGATCCTTCTTCTCCTCCCATACCATGGATGAACTTACTCGCAAAGGAAAATGACTGAAATTAATTCCAGGCCAAAGATAAGTCACACTCTTCCTCCTTTTTGCTTATTTCTTTTTCCTTCCAGTAATTCTAGGATATAGTAATATTCTATTTTTCCCCTTTGTGGGTTAAATAGTGTATGGTTATGATTCCAATAAAGGAGTATTTCCTATAAAAAAAAGTGATATTCCTGAGAAGGAAATCTAATCCCTTAGATTGCACATCTAAAAAACTCTGGCAGTTGTCCCAAACCATAGGAAGGGCACATTTATGAGATGGAGCGCCTCACTATTGTGGGGAAGAAAAAATAGATGAAAACCAATGTTGGCATGGATTGAGGTTATCCAAATGGATAGACTATCTTAGTATCATTCCTTGGGACCAAAGTGAGAGCCTCAGTGAAGCCATTGAGGAGGGCGCAGTTCTTTCATTCCCGACAGTTGAAAAGAAAAACCCAGTGAGGCCACAAAACCCATATGGTGCACCCCTCCTTCTTGCCTTGTGTAACTTGCAGTAAGAGGAATGCCACCTAAGAGATTTAATATATGAAGGGATAGGCTAAATATCAAAGGTGGAATCATTCAAAAATGTGAAGCCATTGAGAAAGGTGCACTCGCTTTTCTGAGCACACCCTAGATAAAAAAAACAAAAAAAACAAAGCAACTATCAAATAACGAGAGAAAACATAGAAGATAGGTTTGGCAAATGAAAATATGCTTGTATTAGAGATAGTTTCACCTTTTATAATAAGGGACATACTTATTTACATAGTATGTTCTCTAACACAATGAAATACAACATATCCTAGGTTAACATGTGCACCCTTTGTTGACTTTCCCATTGGTGGCCCAATTCCTCCATGTTTAGATCTGGAAGCGTATTGACTTCCATGAGAAGATGAGGAAAGAGATGGTGCACCACTTCAGATGTCATCCACTTTGCTTGAGATGGATTTTTTCCTTAGCATGCCACAAGGTAGGAGGTGTAGGCCCGGTGCCTTGTAGAACGAGTCATGGTGTCAAGTAGTGTGCCTTTGGACAAGGGGAGTTGGAAGTCCAGGATATTTTCCATCAGGTGTGTAATTGTAACTTGTTCCTCCAAGAGGGGAGGCTCAAACAACTTTAGATGGTTTACATTGATGACATTGTGTATCCCAAGCTGGGGGGGGAAGATCCAATCAATATTCATTCTCCCCAATGTTTTCTAGAATGTTATAAGGTCCATATCTGATTGGAAGAAGTTTATGATGCTAGCCTTTGAAGCGTTTCTTATCCAAATGTAACCAGAATCTATCTCAAGGATGAAAGGACATGGAGGTCCTTTGTTTGTCATGCCTTTTATTTGCACTATCTTGAGTTGCTTTTAGTTTTGTTGTTACGACAATGTATCATTGTGCAAGTTGTTTAAGAAACCGATGGGGTGAGTGTTGTTCTTGTTGTTGATGCCCAATACCTTGGGGATACAAAGTGATGGGAAGATCAATTGGTGATGTTGGTTGGAAGCCTAAACATACTTAAAATAGGGAGAACCCAATAGAAGAGTGTGTGTCCTTGTTGTAGCTATGCTGCAAAATATGTAAGTAGTTGTCCCACTATTTGTTGCACCCAAAATGAGTTCGGAGAGAATCTACCAATACCCGGTTTAATACCTCTGTTTGGCAATCCATTTGAGGATGGAAGGCGGTAGAGAACTTTAGTTGACACCCCAGTAGCACCCATATGGTCTTCCAAAATGTGTTGAGGAAGCATGAGTCTCTATCTGAAATGATTTTGCTTGGTAGGCCAAAATGTGGCCATACATGTTGGAAATACAACTCCGTTGTTTGTGTTGTTGTAGTAGTCTTTGTGCATGGAATGAAAAGAGCCATTTTTATCAAACAACATAGCACTACCCATATTTCATCATGTTTCTTTTGGGTTGTGGGTATTCTGCTTAATAAATCCATAGATATTGACTCCCAGGGCCGAGAAGAGACATGTAGTGGTTGGTATAAGCCATGACTTCTATTGGATCACTGTGATTAGGAACATAATGCACAAGCTCTGATGAATTTCTCAACTTGGGGTTGCATAGAAGGCCAATAGAAATGGAGTTGTATATGTTGGAGAGTCTTTTTGGTACCAAAGTGGCCACCATAGGTTGATGGATGAGCTTCTTTAAAGAGAAAGAGAAGATCATCTGAGTGTGGAACACAAAACAAGTTTAATTTGTATAGACATCCATACCAGATGGTGTAGTAGAAGAATGGATTTTGATTGAAAACCGTGGGATTGTGTAAGGAAACCCAAATCTTTGAATGACCTGGTCAGTAGCATATTGATCTTTCCATGTATCATAATTAACACAACACACCTCTAAAATTGGGAGAACTGGAGTTGGTGGCCTCCTGAGTAAATCAACCATTTTATTAGAAGTTCCCTTCTTATATTGGATTACCAAATGAAATTTTTGAATGTAGGATGCCCATTTAAGATGCCTTTTCTTCTGAATCTTAGACTGTGAATTGATGAAAATCATTGGATGATGGTCTGTATGTAGAATAGAATCTTTGACCAGAAAATAATGGCGCCATTACTTGAGAGCTTGGACCAAGCTATAAAATTCTTTGTCATAAGTACTATAATTTTTCTTAGCCTCGGAAAGAGTTTATGAGGGATAATAAATGGGTTGGCCTCCCTGTTTAAGCATGACACCAATGGAATGCGATGAGTCAAATGATTCATTCTCAAATGGTTGAGAGAGGTCTGGAAAATGAAATACTAGTGATGAGCATAGTGCCTCCTTGAGATGAACAAAGTGGTTGGTATTTTCGTTATTCCAAATAAATGTGGAATGACTATTAGATAGTTGATGAAAAGGATGAGACATCTGAGAAAAATGCGGAATAAACTTATGAAATAAATTGATACCACACAAGAATCATTTTATCTTGCTCTCCAAAGAAGGTTGTGGCCATTTCTTTAAGGATTGGATGCAGGCTAAATCCAGTTGAATAAATTTTGAGTCTACCAATTAGCCGAGATAAGGAACTGAACTTTGGCCAAAATAAGACATTTTTTCCTTGACTTGTAACTCGTTCTCTTTGAGTATTTGGAGAACTTGGCAGACATGTTGCATGTGGGTATCCCATGTCTTACTGAAGATTAGAATGTCATCTAAGTAGATGACCACAATGCAATCCAATTTTTTTCTGAAGATATCAGTGATGAGCCACATGAACATGGTTGGTGCATTAGTCAGGCCAAAGGGAATGAATTCCCATTCATAAAGATTGAATTTGGTCTTAAAAGTTGTCTTCCACACATCTTTTGGGTTCACTCAAACATGATGGTAGCCTGCTATCAAATTTAATTTAGTGAACCACTTATCTCCTTGGAGGTTGTCAAGTAACTCCTCAATATAGGGTAGGGAGTAATAGTTATTTACTGTGGCTTTGTTAAGGGCCTGATAATCAGTGACAATGATCATTTCTAAGGTGTGTCTTTTTGGTATTACAAAGGCGATAGAAGCACAAGGAGCAGATGATGGTTGAATGTTACTAGAGTTGATGATGTCAGTCAATTTCTTCTCCATTTCCTCTTTTTCTCGTGGGGCCAACCAATAAGTGGGTGCATTTGGTAAGGCATACCCTAGGATGAGGTGAATAGAATGGTGTATATGGAGAGAGGGGGGAAGGCATGTAGGAGTATGGAAAACGTCGAAAAATTATTGCCGTAGAGGAGTCATTGCTTCGGGAACTGGATGTGTAGTATTGTTTGGTGGTATTGGGTGCACCAAATAGAGAGACACACTAATTTAGATGGATATGAGGGATGTTGTCTTTGGTAGAAGTGGGTTTGTGTGTTTTTTCCGTTAAGATATAGGTGTGGCCATATTTTTTAAATTTATATTGGTAGGATTGATCCATATAAATGAAAATTCTTTGGGCTTGGTAGCGTAGTCCGAGAAGTAAGTTAGAAGAATCCAATGGCGAGACATCATAGAGGACAATGTCTTTAAATTGGCCTATGGAAAACGTGACTAGGCAGCGTTGAGATACTAATAGACGAGGACCATAATTTTGAACCTATCCTAGATGATAGGGTTTTCGATGTGAAGTAGTGACCAGATGAAGGCGGCTGACTAGGTCTTGGGACACCAAATATTTCTAGATGTCATTGTCCATGATAAGTAAAGACAATGAATTTTTGATTTCGAAGTGGTCAGTTAAGAGGGGTTGGGTTGATTGCTTCGGATATTATATGGTCATTAAAATCAAAGAGGGATCTACTTCGGTGGGTTTTTCAATAAAAACTTCCTCATTGTCTTTGACTAGTTGAGAAGAAGTAGGCTCAGTGACTAAGATTTTGTTGGTTTTCAAAGATTTGAGAACTCAACAATCTGAAGTGTTGCGGGAGTTAGTCTTGTGGAAGAAACACGAGGGTGCATTGGTATTTTGATTCAGAGAATGAGTAGGTGGGAAGTAGGATGAAGTATTGGAGGTGGATGTTTGAGAGACAGAGGGATGGGACTGAGGCGTACAACCCCTAGGAGTTATTTTCCTTTCTATTGCCAATGCTCTATGAAAAAAATTGTCTAATGTATTTTTTCAAATAAATCTAATTACCTACAGAATTGAACCAATAACCCATAAATAAAGTTAAGTATTAATACCTCTTGTGGGTCTCAAATGTGGAGAAACAGGTGCATTTTGGAGATGTAGTCAATGTATGCTTGCACTCCTTGTGTAGGGAGTTTGTGGAACTGGTTCCATCTGATCCATAAATATTGTAGGTATCTAGGTGGGTAGAAATGGCTTCTCAAGGATTCACAAAGTTGAGCCCACATTTTGAGTGGTTGAGAGGCAGAGGATCCTGGCGCATCCCCAGTCTCTACCACAAATGTGGTATTTTCTTTCTTTGTATCCTACCATTTTTGGGAAAGTCCTTCCAATTGCAAGGAAAAAATCTGAAGTTTTCTTTCTTCAGTGAGGCCTGGGAATGTGTTGAAATATGTGGAAAGGATAAGGATCCATGAATCCATAACTTCTCCATTGGTTTTCTTAGAAAAATTACGGAGATGGATTCGTGTATCCAACTGGAGGGGATCTGGATTATTTTTCTATTGCATTCTCAGTAACTCATTAAGGATAGAGGCGAGGTATTGTACCGGATTTGAGGTATTTGAGTCTGATTCCACTGGAAATGGATCTCTTCTAGGATGCATCTTGAGGAAAAATAAAGTATTCAAGAAACTCTTGGCTTTGAAATAAAATCTGGGTCAAGTTCTATTGTGGGAACATAGTGCGTAATACCTTGGAGCAAAGGGGGAGAGATATTTAGGCCAATAGATCCATGAATATCCTCTCTTGTTGGTGGATATCTGTGTGCCCCTTGGGCTAGGAGACTTTTGCAGCCACTGGTATTGACAAGGAAACCTTGATAAGGGTGTGATCTAGACTGGAAATCATGAAAACTTAAAAAAAATAGGCTCATACTCAAGATCTAAACATTCTCCTTGGATCTTGAAGCTCTGATACCAATTTATCTGCTTGATAAGGATATCTAGTCCCTTAGATTCCACATCTAAAATCTTTCGGCAGTTGCCCCAAACTCCAGGAAGGGTGAATTTCTGAGATGGAGCGCCTCATTGTTGTGGGGAAGAAAAAATAGATGAAAACTAATGCCGACATGGACTAAGCTTATCCAAAGGGATAAAGTATCTTAGTATGAGTCTCAAAGACCAAAGGGAGATCCTTAGTGTAGCCATTGAGGAGGAATCACTTCTTTCATTCCCGACAATTGAAAAGAAAAATGCAGCAAGGGTGCAAAACCAAGATGGTGTGCCCCTCCTTCTTGCCTTGTGTAACTTGCAGTAAGAGGAATTCCACCTAAGAGATTGAATAGCCAAAGGGATAGGCTAACTCTTGGATGCAGAATCATTCAAAAACGTGAATCCAAGGTACATCCATTGAGAAAGGAGCAGTAGATTTTATGACCACAACCTAGATAAAAAAAACAAGCAAAGAAACAGAGAAATTATCAAACAATGAGAGAAAAGGGAGGAGATAGGTTTAGCAAATGAAAATATGCTTGTGTTAGAGATAGGTTCACCTTTTATAATAAGGGACCAACTTATTTATATATTATGTGATCTAACATAATGAAATACAACTTAGCCTAGGTTAACATGTATGCCCCAGGTTGACTTTCCCCTTGGTGGCTCAATTCCTCCTTGTTTAGATGTGGAAGTGTCCCGACTTCCATGAGAAGATGAGGAAAGAGACGATGCACCGCTTCAATTCTCATCCACTTTTCTTGATTTGGAGTTTCTCCTTGGTGTGCCAGAAGGTAGGAGGTGTTGGCCCGGTGCCTTGTAGAATGAGTCTTGTTGTCAAGTAGTGTGTCTTTGGACAAGGGGAGTTGGAAGTCTAGGATATTGTCCACCGGGTGTGTAATTGTAACTGGTTCCTCCAAGAGGGGAAGGCTCAAACAACTTCAGATGGTTGACATTGATGACATTGTGTATCTTGAGCTGGGGGGGAATATCCAATTGATATGCATTCTCCCCAATCTTTTCAGAATGTTATAAGGGCCATATCTGATTGGAAGACGTTTATTATGCTGTCCTTTGAAGTGTTTCTTATCCAAATGTAACCATACTCTATCTCCAGGATGAAAGGACATGGAGGTATTTTGTTTTTCATGCCTTTTCTTTGCATGATATTGAGTTGATTTTAGTGTTGTTGTTATGACAGTGTGTCATTGTGCAAGTTGTTGAAGAAACCGGTGGGTTGAGTGTTGCTCTTATTGCTAATGCACGGTACCTTGGGGATCCAAAGTGATGGGAAGATTGGATGGTGATGCTAGTTGGAATCCTTAACATACTTCAAATGGAGAGAACCCAATATAAGAGTGTGTGGCCTTGTTGTAGCTATGCTGCAGAATATGTAAGTAGTTGTCCCACTATTTGTTGCACCCAAAATGAGTTCGAAGATCATGTACCAATACCTGGTTTACTACTTCTGTTTTGTCATCCGTTTGAGGATGGAAGGCAGTAAAGAACTTTAGTTTTCACCCTAGTAGCACCCATATGGTCTTCAAAAATGTGTTCAGGAAGCATGAGTCTCTATCTGAAATGATGCTTCTTGGTAGGACAAAATGTGGCAATACATGTTGGAAATACAACTTCGTTGTTTGTGTTGCTATAGTAGTCTTTGTGCATGGAATGAAAAGATCCATTTTGCTAAAATGACATACCACTACCCAGATTGCATCATGTTTCTTTTGGGTGGTGGGTAGTCTGCTTAAGAAATTCATAGAGATTGACTCCTAGGGATAAGAAGGGAGAGGCAGTGGCTAGTATAAGACATGATTTCTATTGGATGGCTTCAATTGGGAACATAATGCAAAATCTATGATGAATTTATCAACTTGGGGTTGCATAGAAGGCCAATACAAATGGCATTGTAGATGTTGGAGAATATTTGTGGTACCAAATTGCCCACCATAGGCTAATGCATGGGCTTCTTTAATGAGAAAGAGATGATCATCTGAGTGTGGAACACAAAGAAATTTTAATTTGTAGAGCCATTCATCCTGGATGGTATAGTCCAAGAATGGAGTTTGATTGACAACCGTGCAATTGTGTAAGGAAACCCAAATTTCTTGAAAGTCCTGTTAAGTAGAATACTGATCTTTCCATGTATCATAATTAACACAACGCACCTCTAAAATTGGGAGAACTGGAGTTGGTGGTCTGCTGAGTAAATCAACCATTTTATTATAAGTGCCCTTCTTATATTGGATTACCAAATGAAATTGTTGAATGCAAGATTCCCATTTAATATGCCTTTGCTCCTGAATCTTAGACTGTGAATTAATGAAAAGAAACAGATGATGGTATGTATGTAGAATAGTCTCTTTGACCAACAAATAATGGTGCCATTGCTTCAGAGCTTAGACCAAATTGTAAAATTCTTTGTCATAAGTACTATAATTTCTCTTAGCCTCGGAAACAGTTTATGAGTTATAAGAAATGGGGTGGCCTCCCTGTTTAAGCATGACACCAATGGCATACTATGAGGCATCTGACTCAATATCAAATGGTTGAGAGAGGTCTGGAAAATTCAATACTAGAGATGAGCATAGTTCCTCCTTGAGATGAAAAAAGTGGTTGATATATTCGTTAGTCAAAATAAAGGTGGAATGACTATTAGATAGTTGATGCAAAGGATGAGCAATCTGAGAAAAATGTAGAATAAACTTACAAAAAAAATTGATACTACCCAAGAATACTTTTAACTCACTTGCCAAAGAAGGTTATGGCCATTGCTTCAAGGCTTAGATGTGGTCCGGATCCGGTTGAATAACTTTTGAGTCTACCACGAAGCCGAGATAAGGAACTGAACTTTGGCCAAAATGAGAATTTTTTTCCTTGACTTGTAACTTGTGCTCTCTGAGTATTTGGAGAACTTGGTGGGCATGTTGCATGTGGGTGTATCATGTCTTACTGAAGATGATAATGTAATCTATGTAAATGACCATAATGCGACCCAAATGGTTTCTAAAGATATCATTGATGAGCCACATGAACGTGGTTGGTGAATTAGTTAGTCCAAAGGGAATGAATTTCCATTCATAAAGACCAAGTATGGTCTTAAAAGCTATCTTCCACACATCATTTAGGCTCATTCGAACATGATGGTAGCCTGCTGTCAAATCTAATTTAGTGAACCACTTAGCTCCTTGGAGGGTGTCAAGTAACTCCTCAATCCGGGGTAGGGGGTAACAGTTATTTACCGTGGCTTTGTTAAGGGCATGATAATCAGTGACAAGGCACATTTATGAGGTGTTTCTTTTTGGGATTACAAAGGAGGCATAAGCACAGGGAGAAGATGATGGTTGAATGTGACCAGAGTTGATGAGGTCGATCAATTGCTTCTCCATTTCCTCAATTTCTTGTGGGGCCAACCGGTAAGTGGGTCCATTTGGTAAGGCAGACCCAGGGATGAGGTGAATAGAATGGTCTATATGGAAAGAGGGGGGAAGGCCCATAGGAGTATGGAAAACATCGACAAATTCTTGCAGTAGAGGATTCACTACTTCGGGAACTAGATGTGTAGTATTGTTTTGTGGTATTGGGCACACCAAACAGAGAGAGACACGCTGATTCAAATGGATATGAGGTATTTTTTCTTTGGTAGAAGTGGGTTTGGGTGTTGCTGCCATTAGGATATATGTGTGGCCATATTTTGTAAGTTTGTACTAGCGGGATTTATCCATATAAATGGAATTTATTTGGGCTTGTTAGGGTAGTCCAACAAGTAAGTCAGAAAAATCCAATGGTAAGACATCATAGATGTCAGTGTATTTAAGTTGGCCTATGGAAAAGGTGACTAGGCAATGTTTAGATACCATTAAACAAGGACCATCCTTTTGAACATATCCTAGATGATAGGGTTTTGTGTGTGGAGTAGTGACTAGATGAAGGTGTTTGACTAGGTATTGAGACACCAAATGTTTTTGGTTGCCAATGGCCATGATAAGTAAAGCCAATGAATCTTTTATTTGGTAGTTGTGAGTGAAGAGGGGTTGGGTTGATGATTCCAAATCTTCTATGGTCATTAAACTCAAAGACAAATCTACTTTGGTGGGTTTTCAAGAGAAACTTCCTCATTGTCTTTGACTGGTTTAGAAGCACTAGGCTCAGTGAGTAAGGTTTTGTTGGTTTTCAGAGATTTGGGAGCTCGACAATCTGAAGTGTTGTGGGAGTTAGTCTTGTGGAAGGAAAACCAGGGTGCATTGGTATTTGGATTCAGAGAATGAGTATGTGGGAAAAAGGATGAAGTATTGGAGGTGGGTGTTTGAGAGACAGAGGGACGAGATTGAGGAGTATGACCCCTAGGAGGTATCTTCCTTTCTATTGTCAATTCTCTATGAAAAACTTTGTCTAATGCATTATTTTCAAATAACTCTACTTCCCTACGAAATTGACACAATAACCTAGAAATAAATTAAGTATTAATGCCTCTTCCAAGTCTAGAATGTGGAGCAACAGACGCATCTTGGAGAAGTAGTCAATGTATGATTGCACTCCTTATGTAGGGAGTTGGCAGAGATGGTGCCATATGATCCATAAAGATTGTAGGTACCTAGGTGGGTAGAAATAGTTTCTCAAGGATTCACAAAGTTCAGCCCAAATTTTGAGTGGTTGAGAGGCAAACGATCCTGGAGTATCCCCAATATCTACCATGAATGTGCTCTTTTCTTTCTTTGTATCCCACCATATTTGGGAAATTCCTTCCAATTGCAAGGAAACCATATGAAGTTTTCTTTCTTCGGTGAGGCTCGGGCAAGTGTTGAAATATGTGGAAAGGCTACAGATCCATGAATCCCTAGCCTCTCCATTTCTTTGACCAACAAACTTAGGGAACTAGATTCGAGTATCCATTCGGAGAGGATCTGGATTATTTTTTTGTTGCATTATAAATAACTCATTAAGGACAGAGGAGAGATCTTGTATAGGATTTGAGGTATTTGAGTTTGAATCCACTAGCAAGGGATCTCTTTGAGGAGGCATCTTGAGGCAAAATGAATTATTCAAGAAAAACTTGGCTTTGAAATAAAATTTGGGTCAACTTCTGTAGTGGGAACAAAGTGCGTAATACCCAGGAGCAAAGGGGGAGAGAAGAAATAGAGGGAGATATTTGTAGGCCAATAGATCTCTGAATATCCTCTCATGGTGGTGGAGATCTGTTTGCCCCTTGGACTAGGAGACCTGTGCACCCACCAATATTGATAAGGAAACCCTTAGAAGGGTGTGATCTGGATTCGAAATTATGAAAAATTAAAAACATTTTGGCTCATACTCAAGATCTGAAGCTTCTCCTTAGATCTTGAATCGCTAATACCAATTGATCTGCATGAGAAGGAGATCTAGTTGCTTATATTTCACATCTAAAAACTTTCTGCAGTTTCCCCGAACTCCAGGAAAGGCGCATTTCTGAGATGGAACGCCTCACTATTGTGGGGAAGAAAAAATAGATGAAAACCAATGCCAGCATGGACTGAGGTTATCCAAATGGATATACTATCTTAGTATGATTCCCGGAGACCAAAGGGAGAGTCTCAGTGAAACCATTAAGGAGGGCACACTTCTTTCATTCCTGATAGTTGAAAAGAAAAACCTAGATGGTGTGCCCCTCCTTCTTGCCTTGTGTAACTTGTAGTAAGAGGAATGCCACCCATGATATTGAATAGCCGAAGGGATAGGCTAACTCTCATAGGTGGAATCATTCAAAATCATGAAGCCAAGGTGTATCCATTGAGAAAGGCGCATTGGTTTTTTTGAGCACAAACCAAATAAAAAAAAAGGCAAAGAAATAGAGCAACTATCAAACAACAAGAGAAAACGGAGAAGACAGTTTTGGTAAATGAAAAGATGCATGTATTAGAGATAGGTTCACCATTTATAATAAGAGACTGACTGATTTACATAGTATGTTCTCTAACATAATGAAATACAACTTAGCCTAGGTTAACATGTGCGCCCCAAGTTGACTTTCCCCTTTGTGGCCCAAAAAGGTACTCGAGTTCCATCAAAACTGGCTTCTTACTGGTATTTTGTCCCAAAAATCGACAAAGAGATTTGTTCTTACTTAGATCTGCTATAGAAAATCGGCGTTGATTATTTTATTCTTTGAAATTTAACAAAAGTTATTCGGCATGTATAACCCCATCTGTATTTATATATTTACTTGGAAGATATCTACAAGGCCATGCATACAACAATGGTCTATCATACTACATAGATGAAATTTTCCATAATGATATTTGAGATCTATTGTATCAGATAACAATTTTCATATATATATATANTGATAGTTGAAAAGAAAAACCTAGATGGTGTGCCCCTCCTTCTTGCCTTGTGTAACTTGTAGTAAGAGGAATGCCACCCATGATATTGAATAGCCGAAGGGATAGGCTAACTCTCATAGGTGGAATCATTCAAAATCATGAAGACAAGGTGTATCCATTGAGAAAGGCGCATTGGTTTTTTTGAGCACAAACCAAATAAAAAAAAAGGCAAAGAAATAGAGCAACTATCAAACAACAAGAGAAAACGGAGAAGACAGTTTTGGTAAATGAANTTATTTATGGGACTTTTAATTCACCTACTTTTGTACTCAATTATGTTCGCATGAGTCTTCCTTCACTCCACTGGTTCTAGAGACAATATATAGGAAGAAGTAGGAGATATAACATTTACTTAGTACTGTATTCGATGCAATCTAATCATTTTATTTCATTTGTTTTTACTTTCCTAAAGTAGTTAGTTTCATGTTGAGAGATCTCCACAAGGAGCATATTTATCCTTATTAACTACACAATTATCTATGTAGACAATAATTTACTAACATATATCTAAACAACATGTAAATCAACCAATCTATTATGGCCATGATGTACACCTATATAGATCATTACTTACACACACACACACACATACACACACACACACACACACACACACACACACATAAGAATGAAAAGTAAATAGTTACGATACATATCTAAAACAATTATGCTAGGAAAACAAATGGAACAACCATGTTCCACCCAAGTGTAGATGCAGAATAACCATGATTTCTTGTCTTGATCGCCCCCTAGCCTGACCATGACTCCATAAGGGAAAAATTTGCATCACTCGTTAGCCACTATTTCTCTAAACAATTCAAAAATTGATTTCCTAACACCAGATGTTCTCATAACAACATAACAATTCTTTCCCCAACATACTAAGCAACATCCTACCTCCCACATATGTTGTATATATCATTTTTCCATTTCCCAGGACTTTTCGTTCCATTCCCTCATTGGGAAATTCACATCTTTACAAATATCGGATTTTTTAGGGGTTGCTAGTGACATAACTCAACTTATGACACTTATAAAAATCAACTTTGAGTTAACTCAAACCCGATCCCCACTCATGGAGTCATAGTCATCTATTTTTAACCTGGTGGTTCCATCTGTTCTCTACCATTAAATTTATTAAATTGTTTGTCTCATACATGTTTTCATCAAAAGAGGACAATTGGCAAGTCAAAATTTTGTCCAGTAGCCATAAAAATAATAATTACATACTTCCACCATCTAAAATTAGAATTTCCATAAATGGAAATTTATTTTTTGGACAACCTTGGAATAATTTATTTTTAGAACAACTTTGAAATAATTTATTTTTGAATAATTCGAGGATATCACATCCTCTCCCCCTTAAGTATAACAATGTCCTCAATGTTCAAATTTCTTGGAACAGAATTGGATAAGATTTCAACATTTCTTCTTTCAATTCCCAAGTAGCCTCCTCAGGACTACAGTGCTTCCATTGCACTTTTACCTGGGCGATGGATCCATTCGAAAGTATTGTTTCTTTCCTATCGAGAATCCATAGTGGTTTCTCTTGGAAATATCCTTCTAGTTCAACCTACACCATGTTCCAATTAATGATGTGAGTAGGATTATGAATATATCTTTTTAATAATGAAACATGAAAAACATTATGAAATTTTAAATTTGCAGGGAGTGCAAGTTGATATGTCACTAGTCCGATTCGATTTAAGGTCTGAAAAGGACCACAAATTGTTGGCACCAACTTGGAACAAATTCCTAGTTTTAGGGAGCTTCTACTTGCTTTGACTTTGAGATATACATGCTCTCCAATTTTGAATTCTCGATGTCTCATTTTTATATATGCATACATTTTATGTCGATCTTGTGCCTCTTTCAAGTTATGTTGTACCATATTTTCCATTTCTTGGGTAATGTTTGGTCCAACCATAATCATGTCAACCGGATTATCCCAATTGATCGAGGTTGTACATTTACTTCCGTATAAAAATTCGAAGGGACTCATCTTAGTTGATGCTTTATACCCATTTTTGTATGTGAATTCCATTAAATGTAGATATTCTTCCCACTTAGATGGTTTTGTTCTCACATACATTCATAACATATCTTTGATAATTTGATTCGTACGTTCCATTTTCCCATTTGTTTGTGGATGGTAACTTTTGATGAAATTCAAATTAGTACCCAAACCTGCAAACAATTCTTACCAAAAATTGGATTTAAATTTAACATCTCTATCTGAAATCACCATCTTAGGAATCCCATGCAACCTAAATATTTCTTTCATAAATATTTCAGTGATATTAATCGCTTTGTAAGTAGATTTCACAGGTATAGAATATGCAGACTCAGCTTACCAATAACTACCATAATCGACTCATTTTGTCTTTGAGTCTTAGGCAAACCTGTAATGAAATCCATTGAAATAATTTCCCATTTCCTTTCTGGTATAAGAAGAGGTTGTAAAAGACCCGTCAGATGTTGATTCTCAACTTTTACCTATTGAAAATCTAAACATTTAGACAAGTATTCAATTGTTTCATATTTCATATTACGCCAATAATTATTTTTTCTTGAAGTTGTTATGATTTTCTGGTAGGATGACCAAAATATGGCTTTTTGTGCATCTCATCAAGGATCATCATCCTCAAGTCAGTGGAAATGGGTACATATAACCTATATTTGAACCTTAAAATCCCACTTTTATCTATACTGAGATCTGTAGTGTGCATATTTCCCTCGTTTATTTGCAATTGTTCTACTATTTTGGTGTATTTTTCATCATTTATTCTTTCATATTTAATCCTATCATCAATATAATTTTATTCGTTTTTGATAATTACTTCATATAGTTCATTAGTTCTTCGACTTAGGGCATCTGCAACTTTATATTCTTTTCCCTTGATGTGTTATACTTCAAAATGGAACTAACTTGAAAAGGAAAACCACCTCGCATGTCTTGCATTGATATCATGTGGATTAAACAAGTGTTTTACACCACTATTATCTGTTAGTAATAGAAATTCTCTTCCCATTAAATAATGCTGCCACATTTTCAATGCATGAATTACAACTGCCAATTACAGATCATGAGTTACGTAGTTTCTTTCATGTTCCTTTAATTTACGTGATTCATAAAAAATGACATGTCCATCATGTGTTAGTACTTGTCCTCATCCTTAGTTACTTGTATCCACACAAACTGTAAAGTATTTATCTAGATCTTCCACCTTAAGGATTGGTGATGAAGTTAACATTCCTTTTAATTTATCAAGTTTGTCTTGGCAGTTTTTAGACCAATTAATTTGCATTACCTTTTTATGCAGTGATGTAATAGGATAGGTGATTTTGGAAAATCCTTCGATAAACCTCCAGTAATCCCCGTGAATGATCTTATGTCTGCTACATCCTTAGGAAGAATCCATTCCATAATGGCTCTGATCTTTTCAGGGTCTACTGCAATACCTTATTATGATATTACATTCCCTAAATATTGTATCTTTATTTGGTAAAAATCGCATTTATCAAACTTAACATACAATTTATGTTCTATTAGAGTCTGTAATACTATTTTCAAATGTTGTTCATGTTTGTATTTGGTTTTTAAATAGATTATTATATCATCGATAAAGATGAGCATGAATTTATCCAAATATTGGGTTAATATAGTATTCATCAAGCACATAAAAGTTGTCGGTTAATTAGTAAGTCCAAACAGAATCACTACAAATTCATAATCTGCATAACGTGTTCTAAATGTTGTTTTGTTTACGTCTTCATCCTTTATTCTGACTTGGTGATAACTAGATCTCAAGGCTATCTTAGAGAATATTTTTCCTCCTGCAATGTGGTCAAAGAGATCATTGATTCTACGTAAAGGGTATTTGTTTTTAATAGTCACTTTATTCAATTCACGATAATCAATACATGATATTAGTGTTCTATATTTCTTTTTAACAAAAAAAATTGGTGCTCCCCATGGTGAAACACTTGGTCTGATGTATTCTTTATCTAATAGTGCCTATAACTTAATTTTCAGTTATGTAAGTTTGATAACACTCATTCTATAAGGTGCCTTTGATATCGGGCATATCCAGGTAGTAGATCGATAGATAAATATATATATCTCCTTGGAGGTAGTTCCAATATATCTTCTACGAATACATATTTAAACCCCTGAAGGACTGGAAAGTATTCCAAACTTCGTTTTCTTTATTTTTCCAAAAGATTAGTTACTTGAATAACATATACTTTGCAACCCTTATTAATACATTTCTTGAATTTCATTGTTTATATTTGTCTAACAGAATGGGTTTTCTAATTCCCTTTACTGTTTTGGCTGTATTATTTTCATCCTTGTACACAAAGGACATTTCATAACATTTTAGTATCACTTTATGCCTTTCTAACCAACAATTTCTGATAATTATTCCATACCAACCTAAATGTAACACGTTCAGATTTAACTTTGTATTCTGACCACTTTTACTAAGTTCACAATCAGAAACAAATTATGTTACCTTTGTTTTTGTCCCCATTGCTAGTTGTGCTAACCAAGATTTAGCATGTTTTTATTAACTTAACTTGTTCGATCCTACTAAGGTTGGAGTAATATAATTTAAACTACCTCCTGGGTCAATTATTATAGACATTATTATTATAAATTTTACCTTCAACTTCCACAATAGTGGAATGATGATCTGCTTGTCTGTCATCGAAAGTTGCAATGATCTTATGAATGCATCTGCCAATATCTCAAACTGTTGAAGCCTCTTGAATATTGTCGACTGAATTTTTTATTGATGGGTTTAAGCATGAAAAATTTCTCCACAGGTGGGGTTCTCCACACTCCAAACATTTCAATAGTTCTCTGGGAATGTCCACTATCTTCTTGAATTCTAGATTAACTAGTTTATTTCCCCCTTGAGTATTTTGTGTGTTAGAGAGAAATTCCTTCCTTTGGGATCCTTTATTCATGTTACGAAAAGGGTCTGGTTGGAAACATTTCTTGTGTTGGTTCAATCTATCATGCTTCTTATCTTTCCATGCCTTAGGAGTTTCATATATTTTCTTATATTGTTAATAACACGTTCTGGTCTTCCTAAATACCTCATTCAAATATTTAGGATTATCAAATCCAATTATGTCTTTACAATATTTTGGTAGACAACTCAAGAATATTTGAATCTTTACCTTACATTCTTTAATATAAGGAACAAACCTCAGCATATATATAATTTTATTAATTACATCATCCATAGACATTTATCCTAGTCGCAATTCATAAAATTCTTTAATATTACTTTCGTAATAACTTTCTGATAGGTATTGTTTCTTGAATTTGTTTTTGAATTCTGACCATTCCATCCCTTTTTCCTTTAACCCTTTAGCTAGCTTCAAGTATTTCCACCAATCACTATCATTTATCTTTAACTTATAAATGGCCATTCTAACCTTCATATTACTAGAATAACTATAAATCTGGAAGTATTTCTTTATGTCTAGCAGACATGATTCAATTTATTCACCAATATTTGAATCTCCATCAAAGGTGGAAAACTTTATCTTGCTTAATTAACCTCCCTGGTGATCCAATTGTTTCCTCTTCTTTCCTGTAGATGCCTTATTTTCTGTCATTTGTGTGTCCTCAGAAGAGTTGTCTTATCTTTCAGTTTCATGAATAGAATTCTTTGATGACTTTTTACTGACCTCCTCTTCCATATCATTATTTCTTGGACTCTTCTTTGTTGCTATACTACATAAAAATATTTCATTAATTTCATTTTGATCTTCTTGAGCTTTCTTTAACTTTTCATTATCATCTTTAAACACCTACAATTCCATAATAAGATTCCTCATTGTGTCCAATACTTTGGCCATTGAACTTCCCTCAATGTGATGTTCTGGGTCTCTAGGGATCTCTTGATTATGGTTCCTCTCACGTCTGTCTCCTTCTCCATTCTGCGCTGACATTTTTACAAAAGTCGATTTTTTTGTTTGTAACAGTGAATATTATTTGTTAGATTTTTCCTTTAGAAAAATAAATTTATGGTGTTTCCCTTAGGCCTAAGTGTTGTAACCAACACATCTGATACCATATGTAATGTAACCCAAAATTTTCTACTAAATATTTTTTTGAAGGGGGAGAAACTATAGTCTTATCATCAATGACAGTATATATTCGACCAATGTTTTCAACCAATCATTACCCAACTCATTACTTTGATTTAAAATTAAGAACTTTGTCAATAAAACTATTCGTCAGAGAGGAATACTACTCTAACCATAATAATATCTTATCATTTCATTCTTATACTATTCTTGTAATGCATAAAGGTTTTTCCTCCATATTAGTTTAATCCTAATTTAACTAGAAGGAATAAATCCATAATCACAACTTATATCGTTTTATGTTATTCTATAGTGCAAAAAGGTTAATCCCATACTGAACTTGTTTTATAATATATATAAGAGACATATTAAGCCTAACCAAGGAGACCTACTGATTTTCCCAAGGGTCACGACTATGGAACCACATATTGAAAATAAATGTCTTAGAGATTATGCTAACCCCAACACATGTAAAACCATAACTTAATGACATCCCTAAGTGCCACCACCCCACGATGCAAGGGATATGGGTATGTTTATGAACTTGGTAGTTGACAATTCAAAATTGTGCTCGAATTTTTTATTCTCTTCTTTAAAATCATTAAAGGTGTAACAAACTCTTAGTAAATGATTTACCTACCATGTACCTGTCAGTTCTAACACTCCATGGATATAACCAATATAGGATCTACACTTCATTAATTTCACATGGAAGTGGAGGGTGTGTACTCTGCCACTCCTCCATTATGAACGATGGGCTCGAGGCACCATTATGCCAATTTCATTCGACCTCCTTACCATGTTCTTCGTTAATCTTTCCTCCACAATGTTTCTCTTTGTGACCTAGTTAATCTGTAGAGTTCCACCCTAGGCATATTTATATGAATCAACATTCTTGTAAGAGAGTAGGCATGCTTTGAATAGCCAAGTAAGTCTTTTGTGCATTGAAAATTGTTTCAAATGAAATTTGGATAGAATGTTTTTGTTTTCTTCTGTGAGAATTATTTGATCTAAATCATTTTATTTCTGAGAACGAGTTATAGTTTGAAAGTAATGGGTGATATCAGTATCTTTCAGGGACCTTTATCTCTCTTCTGCACTACAGGAATAACCCATAAATCCTCTAATTCCTCCCTAACTCATGAAGGTATTAAAACCACTCACAATAGGTAGTTATACTCTTGTGTTTAGTTGTATTTTCTCGGATTATGCACTTGTTAATGGACTATTTAAGCTACAAAGAGGAGGTTTTGTGTAAGGGAAGGAGGCTCTATGTATGTATTAGTTTACTCTTGAGTATTTTCATACATCCTCCTCTTAACTATGATGAAGGGCCAATACCCAAATTTTCATGATAACGAATTTTCTCAATTCTCCCATCGAATATCATTCCTAGGTTCTCTTGTTGTTTCATGAACTTGACGGTAACCCTCGACACTTGTTGGATTTACAACTACACAATAAACTTGTCATTTTTGTCATATAGTTGGATTAGGTTGATGGACAGTTGGTATGGATGGTTTGTTGTCATTGATTCCAACCATTGGAGAGTGATATTGTAGATTGATTTCAACCCTTAGTGATTGATGTCAACCCTTGTAGAAAGTTCGGTAGTGAATTTTGGTAGCACAAAGGTTTGGGTAATGGACCCAAGTTTGTTTGATGGATAATGGTTTGAGTTTTGATATATTTGAGAGAAATAATATTCTATATGTATATTCCATGTCATTCCATTTCCATTGGTATGTGGAATGTCACATAACACCTCATGGTTAGAGAGTTATGGCCATGTGAAGATGGAGAACCCTCACGAGTCATCTAGAAGCCCCAAAAGGTCAAATCAGTCAAAGTGGTTTAAGAGATTTTAGTAGGTAAATAATAAAGTGAAGTGATGAGCATACTATAAGTCAAAGTGAATAATTTTTTATTTATTTAAATAATAAAGTTAATGGAGAAATTAGAAGTGGGTTAACCGTAAAATAAGGAAAGTGGGTTAAGATGGTTAAAAGGTAACACCTTGAGGAAGCTACATGAAAGTATAAATAAGAGGCAAGGCTCTCTAATTTTAATCACACTTGAGAATATTGAATATCCATAGGTGACTGAGGTAACCAAAGGATATCTAAGTTGAATTTCATAGCGAAGGTGAAGTAAAGAAGACCGAAATTCAAGGGAGGATAAATTATTTTGATGATGCTTTCTAAGGTATGTTATTTACAGGTAATCTCACCATTTTCGCAATAGCGTTTTTAATAGAATGATTCAGGCCATGAAATTGGTAGGTCATTGAGGAAACATATCCAAGTATCCGTGGTCCAAATTTCAGCTTGTGGTTCGTTGTATTTTTGGTGTTACACTCCGTGGAAAATAGGGTTTGTGGCTAGTCCAGAAACTAGTCTAAAACAGGTGTTTCAGGTAAAAACGTCATGACTCATAACTTATTCATAACAAATCAAAATTTAGTAAGACCAAATGTGTTGGTTAGAGTACCATCTTTAGTATGATGTGTACAATTTTCAGATCCATAAAACAAATATTTTGTGTGGGAAACTCTCTACAAGTTCTCTTTCTAGAATAAGCCAAAATTCAACAAGGTATGCCATTTTTTCTATAAATCATTTCTTGAGAGGTTCCAAGTAGTGAAAGTTGGACGAATTGCATAAAACACACTAAAGAACATTGTGTACTATTTTAAAATATTTATTCATTACAGGTACATAGTTATGATTATTTCAAGTTAGGGTTGTTGACTAATCCAAACCTGGTCATGTGAGACTAAAGTAAAGTTTGATGAAAATGTTAGTCTGTTGTTGTTAAATTTAAGGAAGGTTTGCAGGTATGTGATCATATACACCAGGTCTATTATAGAGTTACAAATCATATTTGGATGATGAAATTGAATAGAGATTTTGGTTGAGGTAGATGTAGGGTACATGGTTGAGACAAGTAGTTGATGAGCTGGCACATGCATGAGGTGTATAGTTGATGATGTTGGTACATATTGATAATTCATAGTTGATACATGATTGGTACATACTTGGTACAATGTTGGAGGCAGTTGTTAGTAGTATTGTTGACACATGGTTTATGGATGATGTAGCATACTTGTAATGGTATATTATTAGAATCACATATTGATCTTGGTGATGATTATGAGTTCTTTTGTTATGATTGGTTGATGCACAGTTGATGAATGGTTCAGGGTATTGGTACATGTTGTTTGGTGCAGGTCAATCGGTCCAGGTTTACAAAAGTATATCTCATAGTGATAGTGTGGCAGTGGTTCCATCATTCTACTTCTACGTCATGGTGGTTGGACGGGGAAAGGAAAGGTGGATGTAGCCACCTTCCGGTTGTAGTTAGAGAACATAGGGGGTCGTATCCTCCTTCTGGTTGTATCCATAGAATTGCGCAGTTGGAGCTTCCCTCAGGTTATAGCCTGAGAAATTAGGGGGTTGGAGCCTCCTTCCAGTTACAACTAGAAAAAAATGGAAGGCGGTGCTTCCAATGAATTTAATTCTTAAAGAGATATAAGAAAAAACATTATCTAGTTTTCTCTCACTTTGAGTTTCCATGTAAAAACATTGGTGTACTGTGTATGTGTATGATTTCTCATTTGTTCATTGTTTACTTACTCTAGAACTATTGGATGATAATGCTACATTGATATAACACTTCGATATTGTGGTTAACAAGTATTGAATTGTTTTATTATTGATTCATGCCCCCTCTTAGTAATCAAACAATTGGTATCAGATCAAGTGCCTTTAAGAATCAGTTTAACCATTGAAAGGTAGATCATGGAGAGAAACAACATGTATAAACATGGAATAGCACAGTTTGATGGACATGAGTATGCATTCTGGAGTAGAAGGATGGAGACATATATACAGGCATAGGGATTTGAAATTTGGCAATCTGTAGTAGATGGATACAAAGAACCAACAATTCCTCAAACAAGAGAAAGAGAAAAAAAACTCGGTCAAAATAATTCCAAAGCCACAAATGCACTTCTGAATGGTCTTGGTGAATTAGTATACACCAAAGTTATGCATTGTAAATCCGCTAAAGAGATTTGGGAAAAACTTCAAAATATTTATGAAGGAGATTCAAAAGTCAAAGCAACAAAGATTCAAACTTACATAGGTTAGTTCAAACAACTAAATATGAAGGAAGATGAGAATATTGCAGCTTACTTCTTATGAGTCGATGAAAAAGTAAATAAAATCATAGGATTGGGAGAAGAAATCAAAGAATCTGTAATTTTTCAAAAGGTACTAAGATCTCTTCCTATGAGATTTGATCCTAAGATATCAACACTAGAAGAAAGAGAAGATATAGAATCAATAAGCATGGATGAACTACATGGAATCTTCACAACATATGAAATGAGAGTTGAGAAGGAAAATACAGAAATAAAAGAAGCAAATTTCAAAGCATCCAAAAGGTCAAAGCAAAAGGGAAAGAAAAAGAACATAGAAACAATAGTGACATCTCGGAAGATGATGAATAAATGGTCAATTTTTTCAAGAGATTGAATAAGGGAACCAACGACAGATTCAAGGGTAAGCTTTCAGTGATTTTTTTAACTTGTGATAGTATTGATCGTTTTGCTAACAAATGTCCCCATAAGAAAAATAAGGGGAATGATGAAGACTACTCAAATATAAAACAAACATATAAATACAAAGGAACCACAAAGAAAGTTTTCAAGAAAATCTTATGCACCAAAGAATACATCTCCTCATCAGATGAAGATGAAGTCAATGACAGTGAGACAGAAAGAGTTCTATTCATGGAAATAGAAGACTCTGATAAAGAAGACACCAAGGAATAATATGAAGAGGTAGAATTTGACTACCGAGAAGAATTTTTTATTGTCATAGAAGTTATAAGAAGAGAAAATAGGAAAAATAAGAAGCTACAAGAAAAAATAGACAAGAAGGAAGACACTTAAGAACTAGAGAAAATCATCATGGAATTAAAGGTTAAAATAGAAGAATATAAAAGAATTGAAGAAGATCTCAAAGAATAATTAGAATAAAGAGACAGGATCATTGGAAAATTGGAAGCAGAGATTGTCACATTGAGAAAGGATATTCAAAAGAAAAATATGCAGAACAACTCAAAAGTTTTGGATGACATTATCAACAGTGAAAGGCCTAATCATGACAAGTCTAGACTTGGATATAATCAGACAGAAAATGGATCAAGCTCCAAAGAAACAAAATAAGAAACATATCGAAAACGTTATGCAAAAATAATCAAAGGGGATATGAAGACCTATAAAGAATATTACAGGGAACCTCCTCCACCGAGAAGATTCATATTTCATAATCGACAAATGACAAAAAAATAGGCCTCAGGAAGAAGAAGGATTCATAAGAGTAACTCCTTTCAAAATATCTTCAACTCCCAGTTGTCAAACTATCTGTTTTGGTTTATGTTATGCATGAAATAATTTTGGACATAAAGTTGTAAGTTGCAGAGCTACTATCAAGAACATAAACAACTTTGAAAGGCATACACAAAATGGTTATCCAAGAAGGTCTAGCGAAACATAGAAAATAAGCTACAACATGTTTGAATCGTTGATAAATGAAGTGGAATTCTAAAAGTGAAATAACTTCGGACTCATGGCCAAATATTGTATAATGACAGTCTCTCCTAGAGAACCACAACATAACAACAACAGTCACAGATAGAAGCCTAAGAAGAGAACATGGATAAGAAAAAATAATCAATATAGCAATGAATAATGCACACTCACTCTACAAGCTAAGAAGAAGAAGCATGGTTGGTGTGTTTATAGTGGTTGTTCAAAACACGAAGAACATGTGAAAAAATACCAAGTCCTAGAGATCGCAAGACTAGAAATAAAACGAGATGAAGAAAATTATACAGAGAAAAGGAAAGGTGAGGGATACATAAAGGTTTGGAAAATAACTGAAAGAAAAGAAGGGCAGGTAAATAAGGAATAGGTTCAAGAGATTGTACTTTCATGAACTGTAGTAAGAGATGAATCTGTAGATAGAAGGAAAGAAGTCATAGATCAGAGAGATGATGAATCTACCAATGAAGATGATGATGAATACACATTAGAGCAAGAATTGTTCTGAGCCATCCGGGTTAGAGACTCCCATATTATATTAATAATAGATAGGGGGAGTCTATGCGGTAGCTGATACAGACCAGAGAACCATCCTACGAGCATCTTGCAGAGTTTGATTAAACATAGTAATGCTCAGAAACAACAATGACAAAACTCCCTATGTGCTATGGAAAGGAAATGTAGATAACAACCTCTACATCAAGGTAAATCAAGGTAGTATTTTATTAATTGAAATTTATGTTGATGAATTGTTTTTGGAAGTACTAATGACATGTTAAGCCATAAATTTGCAAAGGACATGCAGAATGAATTTTAAATGTCATTACTCGAAGAACTATCCTTATTTTCGGGTCTTCATATTTGTCAAATCAACCAAGGAATTCTTATTTTTCAAACTAAGTATATCAGAGAAATGCTAAAGAGGTTCAGAATGGAAGATTGGAAAATAGTTACCACTCCTATGAAAACCAGTTGCAAGTTGAGAAAAGATGACGATTCAAAGTCTACAGACTAGTGGCAATACATGTCAATGATTGGTATCTTACTATATGTGACAACATCCAAACCAGATATAATTTAGGCGGTTGGACAGGTGGCATGATTTAGAGAAGAACCAAAGGAATCACATGTATTAGCAGTGAAAAGGATTTTCAGATATCTTAAAGGAGAAAAAGAGTTTGTATTATGGTATCCAAAAGGAAATGATCTATCACTTATTTCCTACGCAGATGCAGACTAGGTAGGTTGCATTGATGACCGACGAAGAACCAGTGGAGAAGCAATCATGGGTGACTGTTTAGTATCATGGTTAAGAAAGAAACAGTCATTAGTATCCTTATCTACAGTCAAGGCAGAGTTTATTGTACCAACAACATGTTGTACACAATATATATGGATGAAACAAACTTTGACAGATATACAGGTTAAGTATTGTAACATCCCGCTCTGGCGCACTGACAACTTATTCTTTGAGGACACTTGCTCGCAAGTGATCTGGATTCTTATGATGATGAACCACTTAACCTTGATGATG